>QLPN01021756.1:0-15760 GCA_003314395.1 Albatrellus ellisii
TGCTGCAGAGTATCACCAATCATTCCCACACCTACTGCAGACATCAGTCATCCTCCTTTTGATTGGTTGTTATTATCATCTCTACTGTGCAGCCTTTGCTAGCTCATATGCCTGCCCTGGAGTACAGTACTATATATACTATATGATTTCTAGTGTTTATCCCTCAGTTCTGATCATCTGGGATATCCACTAGTTGACATGTGATTGTCACTTTTGTTGTTTTAGCCTTTTCATCAGTTGTTTGGCTTCAACATAGCATTGGCTTCACACTAATGGAGCAATCACATGGGTCTCCAACAAACAACTGTTAAACTTCGAGATAGAATGACTTGTGATTAGAACCAATGAGCACTACAAACACCACACTAAGTGGGGGACTAGAGTCCGAGATGAGCAACTGAGTAAATAAAGTAAGAGTGATGTTACAGTACCTAGAGTCCAAGATGAGCAACTGAAGAAAGCAGTTGCACCACCCAGGAACTCTTTTATAGTATGCATAAATGCGGAGTCTGAACTATAAGAGTGTGTACAGTATATGTGCAGAGTTAGAACCTAAACACATCAGGACAAAGAAAGATATGATAAGATGTAACACAAAGTTTGGAAATCTCGAGATAAGAAAAAGATGAGAGAGTTGGTGAAGAACCTTGAATAATAACAACAACAAGACACCTCCCTGTCCTCAACTGAGGCAGAATACATGGCATTGTCACAAGTGGCTGCGCAAGGAAAGTGGCCCAGGACTCTACTCACTGAGATTGGTTTTGGACAGACTGGAGCAACAGTGCTGTACAGCGATAGCAAGCAATCCATTGACATTGTGAACAATCCCATTATGGGGAGAAGGTCCAAACATATGAGATTTGTTTCCATTTCATTTGACAGTACATCTCTGACTCCACTATTTCTTTATCATGTCTTCCTTCTGCTTCCATCACTGCACACACTTTAACTTAACTGCTTCCTCTTCCTTCCTTTCTTCATCATTGTGTTTCTCTTGGCCTTTTTGCTCTGTGTCCACAGTAAGCACTAAGAGCAGCCTATTGGATGGTCTTGTTTATGACTATGTGCTGACTACTCATCTCCTTCCTTTTTTGTCTTGTTACTATATACTTCAGTACATAGACATACACACCTTCACTGTTTATAGTTGTTCTGGTCTGTGTGGTACTATACCTACTATAAGTAGCCTGTAGCATCATTGGATACAATAAGAACTATTCTAGTTCCACTCCCACACATGACCTGCCTTCATCAGGCCTTAGGGAAGGTTTGTGATAACTATACCCCTGGTAACAAGGTAGTTGTTGTGCATTTGGTAAACATAGTAAACATTCCTGATGATGATGAAGAGAGGGATCAACAAGATAGTGATGAGGATGATACTGCCAATGACTAAACAAGGATCCAGAGTGACAAGTTTAGGATGTCTTAGCAACACTTAGAGTGGCTTTAGAGATCTTTAGACTTAGTTCTTAGAGTTGAGTGAGTTTGTAGTGAGCTTTAGGTCAAGCACAGTATAGGAAAATCCCTAGATTGTGAAGTTGACAAGACTGGGGTTTAAGACCACCAGTCTTTCAACTATTTATACAAAACTAGAGCCCTAAAGATAGTACAAGTAAATAAGGTTCATGGATCAACAATGATTGCACAGCAATCAATGAAGTCACATGACATAAGATGTGTCCACTATTATAGTAAGTGGCTCAGCCACAAGTGCAAAATGAACAAGAGGTAAAGAAAGATAAATAAAGGTGAGAAAGGGGAGTCCTTGCTAATTGTATAGTGATAGTCCTTAGCAAGTAAATGTAAATAAATAAATAAAGATAAAAGAACCAGATAAGTCTTTATAGTACTTGGAGCTATGCTCACACTTAAGTATGTAAATACTTAAGTACCATAAAAGAGAAAAAAAAATGAGTCCTTACTATAAGTAGGAGCTAAGCTCACTGCTGTAGTTAATACTATGCTTATAGTAAGTAAAATATAAGAAAAAGAAAAAGAAAAGAAAAAAGAAAACCATTATGAGGTGCCAAAGCAAGTGCCTTATAACAGTAATGGTAAGGGGGGGTGTTGACATTTTTCTCACACTATACACACTTTCCCACTTGTACTATATTGTGACACACTTTCAGCTGCTACTAACCACATGGTCTGTGCACATGACTCTTCAGTACAAATGCTTGTTGTCTCATGCCCAATTAACTAACACTTCCAATGTTCTCTCTTTCTCACTTGCATGTAACTCTGAGCACCAGTTTACTGGTTGTTCTAACTCTCTACTCATTCATCTTTGCTCTCTCTTCACTTGATCCTGCAGTGATGAGCCCCAACTTCACCAATGATCTCCCCAGTAGTATTGGCCCATGCCTCCTCTTGTTTGTGTACACATGTGAATTGATGGTGACTGGTACTCCTGTATTCTGGGTTGTCAAAGCATTGTGCTTCCTTTCTTGTCTCTACTGTGACACACACTCATAGCCACTTGGTCACAATAGTCTGTGCATAGCATTGTGTCATTATATATACTCACTGTACTGTACTACAATTGATAAGAAGAACTTTGTCTTCAACTCTTGTGCATGGCCTGTGCTCAACAGATTATGGGCACTGCCCAGGTAGTGTACTCTCTCACTCTTGTCCTATCTCAACTCCCTCACATCCTCATGACTCTATGCTACAAAGCTACACTCCTCCTTCTCACCATCTCCTGTCTCATCTCTATCACTGATTCCATCTCTGTACCTAAAATCAACATTAACCCATTATGTACATGCAGGTGGCAGCAACAATGATATATATGAGAGATATAAGGTAGGATACTCCCAACAGGGAGAGAGTAGCAGGCCACATGGTCTGCAGTAAGTGAGAGTGGTAGTGAATGCAAGTATGCAACACAATGTGATAAGACTACACTGCAGGGTAGTGATGAGAGAGTGGGAGAATAAGATGGGGAAGAGTACTCACTCAGACTGGGTAGAAGACATCTGAGGAGTTGTAAGGTAATGTGTCCATCTTATATAGTAAGTGTAAGTAGAGTTGAAGTGGAGTGTATGTAGAAGAATACAACAGCTACTACATGGAGGAGGGACACATGTCATCCCAGAGTATGTGTGGGTCATCAGACATGTGAGTGGAGTCAAGTCCAAGGAGATGGAGGTAGAAGAAAAGTGTGTGTACTAAGTATGTAAAGAATATGTAATAAGTGCAGTGAGTGAGAGTGAGCAGAGGGGAAGCCAGACAAAAGTGTGACAAGGTTTTGTGTAATGCACAATAAAGTCAACACATTAACCCAATGAGATCAGAGCAGACAAGGCCAAGAACATGGGTAGAGTAAGAGGAGGATGAATAGAATGGCAAATGTGACAGTTTACCTAAAGTGCATCCAGGGCAAGGGTGTGCCAGAGATTGGTGATTGGCATCAAGGCTAACCCCTTTGAGCTGCAAATTGGTGAGTCATTTACCACTTCTATTGGCAGGTATCCAAGTCTCTCATGCTAGATATGCAGTGTAGCTTTAGACAACACTGTGTTAACAGAGAAGTTTGATAGGAGATGGAGCCAGCAGATTCCACCACATACAAACCCAGTGCAGAAGGTGGTGTTGCATTTTGAGATGACACATGTCCCAGTGGCATAGGTGATGGTAAACCATTGTGAGTCAAGTTTGCTGATGGAGATGAACATCCTCCAGCTTGTGGGACATATAGCACATTGGAGAGAGTGATAGAGGTCTGTCCAACCTCTTTGGTCACAGTTCTGAGCACAGTTCCAATCCCATGACAGGGTATGGTAGAGTTGTCGCCCAGAGATACTGTCTGTAGTGAGTTGGTCTGGTATTCAGAGAAGTCATCTCTGAAGGGAGACATATGGTTGGTACATCTGGAGTCAAGCATCCAAAGGTGGGATGAGGCCCTAACATAGAAACAAGCAGTAAGTGATGAACAGAGAATAGGAGAGTGAAGGATGTGTGCACAGGTCTGGGCAGGCAACTAGCAGCAGTATAATTGATAGAGGGCAAAGCAGTGTATCTCTAAAAGGAGAGAGAGCTGTGAGCATAGCTGCAGCAATAAGAGTAATGTGGACAACAGTAGGTTGCCACAAGGTAGAGAGAGCTGCAAGGTCTTGTGAGATGGAGTGAGAATAGGATGCAGGGAGTAGAGTACTCACTCAGTGTCTGTAAGATGACAACTGAGGAATATGTATTGTATGTGCTGCATCTTATATAGTGGTGAAGAATATGGTTAGGGTGGAGAAGTAATCCTGGAGTACAAGGATGCCTAAATATATGTAGGACATGCATCATCCAGAGTATGTGGTGGAGTAGGAGTGAGGATAGAACCCTGCAGGGTTGTGGAGAGGGAAGAGTGTGTCAAGTGTACATAAATATGTGTAAGAACATGAATGCCAGACAAAAAGTGATGTAGGTATGGTAGTAGCATGGTAACAATGCATGAATGTTCAACAAAAGAGACCTGGACAATGCAGTGAAATGCATAGACCTCTAAACATAAGCATAGTATTGATGATAAGAAGAACCTCCAAGCATATAGCTTGGACAGCTAAAGAAGCCTCAGGAATATACAGTGACTTCCAAAATTGATTCAATGTTTTGCAGTTTCTCATTGTTTGCTGATTAATCAGGAACCAGAACTAATAAGACCAAAGTGTAAGTTGATGCCTAAATCTAGAACATCATGGCTATACATTCTAAACATAATTATGTAATCTGGATCAGCATCTATGGAGATATAAACAGTTTAATCTAGGGTATCACTGAATCAATTTTGTAACTACCTGTCAAAAAACCAGAAACTAGGAATTCTAATACTTTGGATGACATCCCTTGGCCTTAATTACTGCTTCAAGTCTTCTAGGCATACTTTCAATCAAGTTCTGACACACTCCTGGTGGAATTTCATTCCACACCTCTGCCACTCTCCCAAACTCCTTTAGGCATTGTTGAATACTCCCCCAGCTGTCATTTGATATGTTGCCACAGATGTTCAATGGGGTTTATGTCTGGAGACTGTGGAGCCCAGTCCAGAACATTGATGTCATTGTCTTCAAACAATTTTGTGGCCTTTTTGGAGGTGTGCTTGGGGTCATTATCCTGTTGAAAAATGACATCCTTGGCAGAAAACCCTGATTCCTCCAGGCTGGGCAGTAGGTTGTCCTCCAAAATACTCACATACTGATCTGCAGTCATCTTCCCCTCAACCTCTGCAAGTCTTCCAACTCCCTCCCAACCCATACAGCCCCATACCATGATATTTCCACCTCCAAACTTCACTGTGCCCTGCACCTCATGATCAATCAGCCCCTGGCCAACCTGCTTCCAAACCCACTGCTTTCCATCTGACCCAATTCTGTTGATTTTGGTCTCATCTGACCAAATAATCCTCTTCCAGTCCACTACAGTCCAGTTTTGGTACTTCAAAGTGAATGCTAAGCATTTCTTGTGATGTACTGCAGAGAGTAGTGGCTTTTTCTCCTTTGTTACAGCCTTCAATGAGTGTTATTTAAGAACTCAGTGCACAGTTTGTGAGGAGACAGGGTTGTGGATGATGGAATTGATGTGCTTTGTAGCCTGGACAGCATTGGCAGTCTTTCCTGTGGTGATTTGTGTGATGATAGTGTGTTCAGAGGTGGCAGAGAGCTTGGAAGGATGACCAGAATGAGGTGGCTGATGGTTGGGAAGGAGGTTTTGGAGGACCCTGGCAACTGTAGGCTGACTAACACCCAGAGTGGAAGCAATTTTACAAGTGGATTGACCATTGCTGGCTAGAGCAATGATGTTTTCATTCTGAGCAGAGGAGATAGAGTGCATGGGAGAATTGAAAAGCATTGAGTGGGTTGGCAGTGCTAAAATAACTTCAGTTGAAGCAGTTACTAAGATACAATCTCTATAGCAGCCATCTGTCAATCACATATCTGTCAAAGTTTGACAGATCTGTCAGACTTTGATAGTTCTGACAACCAGTTACAAAATTGATTTAATGACATTCTAGATTGAACTGTCTGTATCTCCATGGATACTTATCCAAATTATGTAATTCATCTTCCAATGTATAGCCCTGATGTTTTAGTTTCAGACATCAACTTACACTTTGGACTTATTTGTTCTGGTTTCTGAGTTAATCAGCAAACAATGAGAAATTGCAAAACATTGAATCAATTTTGGAAGTCACTGTATCCCAGGCAAGAGATATCTGAGAGTAGAATGAATGCATACAAATAGAATGAGGTATGTGAGAAGAGAAGTGACTCAGCAAGGTGCTAAGAGTGCTGAGGTGGTATAACAGTAAAGTGGAGTAGATATAGTAAAGTGAGACAAAGTTAGAAGGGAGCTTTAACCATAAAGAACAAGAAGCTCCAGAAGGAGAATGATGTGGATGAAGTAAATAAATCCATGTGATATGCCTACCAGCACATCAAGAAGCTTGTAGTGGAAGAGATGAGATGAGATAGTGAGATAGATGTACAGAGTATGCAATGGGTAAGTACAGCATCCATAGGTCATGAAAAACCAATAGTAAGTTCCTCCAACTATACAGTAGTTGACATGATGTTTATTCTGGTATCACCCCCACTTCCCTTTTCCTTGTCCTTGTCCCTCTTAGCTTTCACATCCTCAGGGACACTGTGCAGTGCTCAGCAAGTTTCTTTGGTGTGGTTTCAATGACCACAATGCAAGCAAAGAAGGTTGTTGCAGTGCAAGGTAGATTGCTGTTTGAAGGCAGGTGCAACCTGGTGCATGCTTCTTCATTGAGCAGCCTTGCCTGAATGTTTGCAGTGCTCAGAGCATGAGGAAGCAAAGATGTTGCTCAGAGACATTGATCCCTGATGTGGTGAGTCTGTCATGAACTAGCATTATGGTATCAAGTTGTGGAGTAAGTGGAGTAGAGATGTCAAGTCAGCTTTGAACCAACACTTGGAAGTCAATGAAGGCAGCCATTGTTGATTGTTTACCAAAAAGCCTTCCCAACTGTTGATTTTTACCTATCTTAGGATGCTGGACAGACTTCCATATCCTTATCTCTTTCTATCTTTACAGTTCAGGCTCCTCTCTAACTCTATTTAGCCTTTACTATATCTTCTTTACCTTGCCATCTTCTCACCTCAGCACTTCTGCATGTGCTGAGCTCTCTCTTTCTCCTGTGTACCCTCTACCCTCTGGTACACATCTTCTCTATCTTACAGATGTGGCAGTAGTGCCCTCTCCTCTTGTTCTGATGGGCTTTAGCCCTTCTCTCAATCTCAATCTGTTCTTGGGCTTGATGCCTACTTCATTTATGTCATGGTGTTTGCTTCCCCTAGCTGTGCTGCCCAACTTCAACACCAACACTGTGTCACAGTAAGCATATAATTTTCAATAAGAGCACAGGGAGTGTCCACTGTACTCATGGTGTTACAGCTTTGGTGGTGGCATTATTGTTGTCCCAGGTCACATGCTCAGAGTCATTTGTAGTGGTGTAAGCTGTGGTACCATTGCTTGCCATGCCCATGCTGACTGCTGGTGGAGGTTTGGTAGTCATTACAGCATACTACACACCCATTATGATAAGAACTGATTTGACCATTACTGCCCATCTTTGTAGTTCTCTGATCTTTCTAGTGTGATGTTGATTTTGGGAATGGCAGCTGGGTCAGAGATGGTAAAGAGGGAGAGTAAGGTCTGGAGTAAGAGTAGTGTTGACATTTCTCTTTTCAACACTATACCTTAGTCATACCTTGACATACATGTTCAGCCACTGTGACCTTATGGTCCATGCTCCTATCAACATCCTGTTGGTCTTTCTTGGCCACTTACCTCACAGGATGCTGTGTGATGAGTTCCATAGTGATGAGGCTCAGAACTGCAGACATGTGTGAAAGTGAACAACTAGAGTCAATCATATTCTAGGACAAAACTGCAGGTGTTAATACAAGTAAGGATGGTGCACAGACCATGTAGTTAATTGTTATGAGGCACTTGCTTTGGCACCTCATAACATGTTTCTTTTTCTTTTCCTTTTATCTTTCTTACTATAAGTGTTGTATTAACAACAGTTGTTGAGATTAGCTCCTACTTATAGTAAGGGCTCTATTCTTTCTTCCTTTATAGTACTACAGTATTTATATACTGAGTTGTGAGTCTTACTCCAAGTACTACAAACCTTCTTTATCTTTTATCTTTTCTTTATTTATTATAACATTTACTTGCTAAGGACTATTACTATACAATTAGCATGGACTCATCCTATCTCATCTCTATTTACCTCTCATTCATTTTGCACTTGTGGCTACATTTACTTTAGCTTACTATGGATGCATCTCAGGTCACATGACTCCATTGATTACTGTGCAATTGTCATTGATCTGTGAACCTTATTTACATTTACTATTCTTAGGACTCCAGTTTTGTATAGATAGTTGAAAGACTGGCGGTCTTAAACCCCAGTCTTGTCAACTTCACAATCTAGGGATTCTCCTATACTGTGCTTGACCTAAGCTCACTACAATTTCACTTCATTCATTAAGAACTAAGTCTAAGATCTCTAAGTCACTCTAAGTGTTGCCTAGACATCCTAAACTTGTCACTCTGGATCCTCATTTAGTCATCAGTGGTATCATCCTCATCACTATCTCATTGATCCCACTCTTCATCATCATCAGGAACATTTACTACACTTATCAAGTGCATATTAATTACCTTGTTACCAGGCATAGTTATTGCAAACTTTCCCTAAGACCATCCAATAGGCCACTCTTAGCAGTAATGGTGGCTGAGAGTGTGTGCAGAGTATAGTACAGAGTGTGGGAAAGTTCAACACTGTGCATATGGATATTACCTACTAATTGCTCTTTTGTTGCTCTTTTGTCATGTACTCTCTCACATCTCCAGTTCTATGTAGCTTCTGCCTTTCTACGCATCTATGAGCTCATCTTATCTCATCTCTCTTCTACTGGTTACTTGAATGGGTTCATTTATCTGACCCACATCATTCCCCTTCTGGAATCTCATAGCTAGGATTCCTCTCCAAATTTACTGTTGTCCTACTATTCTTCTTTCTCCTCTCACCCTGAACCCCAGTACTTTCTATCATTGCTGAGTTGCTCATTTGTTGTGTCTTTTGTCATGTATTTGTCATGCATTCCTCTGCATCTGTATATGCTCCTCTCATCTCTCAGCTCTCAGATGTCTGTATCCTAGGGCTATGCCCTCTGGGTCATCTCTCTTATCTTAGCTCTAGAAGCTCTCATCTTTTTCTGATATCACACATCATGGATTTCTACACATCTTATATATAAACAGTCCATACACACCATGTTACATCAGAAGAAACATATCTATCTTCCATCTCACCTATGGCCTGTGCTCAACAAATAGTGGATTAGGAGATGTGGTTTGTTATATGATGAAGCAGAGTTGTGAGAAAATTTGGAGAGTGTAGTAGGAGAGTGCATGTGCTGGCCATGCAGGGCCCATAACCTGTGAAACACAGGCCATACATGAGTGAAGCCTTCATCTCACATCAACCTCTAAAGAACTAAGTTTAAGATCTCTAAGTCACTAAGTGTCACTAAGACATCCTATACTCATCACACTGGATCCTCATATATTATGATGCAACAAAGTGGAGCATATAAATACTAGTGCCTCAGTGCATGGACCATGATGAACAAGTGGCTAGATGTGTGTGTCACAGTACAAACTTGGAAAGGAAATGTTATCATGATACATTCAAGTTCAACAGAACCCCATACCTCCACTCATCTCAACTGCTAAGAGCAGCCTAATGGATGGTTGTAAGGATTCAATAATGAAGTACTCTTGGTAATGAGATAGTAGAGGTGGATACATCTAACAATGATGATGAGAGGGATTGACAAGATAATGAGGAGGATGATAGCTCCAATGGTAATACATGGATCCAGGATGATGATGTCTTAGTGACATTGAGTGACTTAGAGATCAAAGGCTTAATTATCAGGGTCAAGGCAAGACTGAGGCAAGCATTGATCAAGTCTAGTATAGGAGAAGCCCTAGATTGTGAAGTTGACAAGATGGGGGTTTGAGACCACCAGGCTTGCCACTACTTATACTAAAGAGGTGTCCTAAGTATAGTACAAGTAGACTAGGTTTGAAGATCAATGATGATTGCACAGCAATCAACAAGATCATGTGACTAGAGACATATCCATAGTAAACTAAACAAATAGCCACTGACACAATGTGAGCAAGAGGAAAACAAGGACAAATAATGATAAGACAAGACAAGTCCTTGCTAATTGTATAATAGTAGTCCTTAGCAAGTAAATCAAGAAGGAAAGGTAAAGAAGAGAAATGAGATGCTTTATAGTACTTGTATTTAATCTCACAACTTAGTATATAGATACTATAGTACTATAAAGGATAAAGCAGATTAGAATCCTTACAATAAGTAGGAGCTAAGCTCACAGCTGTAGTCAATACTACACTCATAGTAAGTAAAATAAAAATCAAATAAAAAAGCAAATAAGTCCATTACAAGGTGCCAAAGCAAGTGTCTCATAAGATCAACTCAGTGGACAGGTTCATAGAAGATGTAAAACATATTTGAGGAGACATAGAGATTACTTTGAAGAAAGCAGCAGCAGATATGAAGAAGTTTCACAACAAACATTGCAGCAAAACACCAGTCTATGCCATTGGAGATAAAGTATAGATGGAGGCTACAAACATTGACACAGGAAAAAATTGGATCATAAATGCCTTGGTCCATATGAAGTACTCAAAGTACTTTTGAATAATGCATAGTCTCAAATCACCCAAGACAATGAAGACTCATCCTGTCTTTATATCCTAAGACTCCACCCTGACATTCCCAACTCTGTTACAGAATGCAATGTTTGTCCTCCCCCACCTCCTATCATCAAAGATAGCATAGAATAATACAAGGTTGAAGAAATACTTGACAGTTGTCTATATCACAGTAAAGTTCAATATCTGGTCAGTTGGAAAGGTTACCCTGCAAAAGAGAATTCTTGGGGACTTGCTGTTAGATTCTCATGGTACACTGTTTGATTACTCCAGCACCCATGGCACAAACTTCCTTACATCAGCTGGTCTGTGTGGTTGCCTAGTTTATATATCAACAGGCTCATGATGATTGTAATAAAATGAGTGGACATCTACTCCTTTTCCCTTCAGTGTGCTGTCTGCCACTGTCACTACTCTGCTCCTTCTATTTCAACACACTCTTTACAATTCTCCCAATAGAGACCATCCTTTATATCATCCTCATTGGTTACCTTCTTGCTGTCTTCATACTCACTGGCATGTATATCATCCACATGCCTGTCCCCACTGACCACACTCTCATTTGAGCCAGTTCCCTGTCACCTTCACCACTGCACTTGCCACCTTGGTTCTGACACTTGCATCAGTATTGACAGAAGATGTTCCTGCTAGAGTGGCCTATGTTGGTTTTTCTCTACCTCAGGATGCTGGACATATCCTTTACATATTAAGTACATCTGCTTACACACCTTATCTTGTTTTGTCTCTACTGGCTACTAGTTGTAGCTGGTGATAGATCACATGGATTTATTTACTTTATCCACACCATTCCTCTTATGGGATTTTCCTTGTTCTCTGTAGTTGAGGCTCCTTTCTAACTTTACTTTATCTCATTGGTTTTTTCATTACCTTATGATGTTGATTACACTGTTTACTTATTAAGTATACTTATCTCTATCTCATCTTATTGGTATTTATTTTCTCTTTATGGTTCGAGCTCCTCTTAAACTCTATCTTGCTCTTATTATATCTTCTTTACCTTGTCTTTGTCTCACCTCAGCACTTCTGCATGTGCTGAGGTGAGCATCTCTTCCACTCTCTTAGCTCTCTTCTGACATACCTGCTCTATGCAGCTCTCTCTTTCTTCTGTGTACCCTCTACCCTCTGGTACACATCTTCTCTTATCTTACAGGCCTCATCTATCTCCATAGTCATGTGTGACATCTGGACTATGGTCCTCTTCTGGTTTTATCTACATCTTGAGCTGTTAAACCACCTCTATCTCCAAACAAGTCTATTTACAGTTTGTGACACTGCCCATCTTTCAACATATTTTGCCCTTATGATATCAACTCTGTTTTGTTGTCTTTCCTCCTCAGCACTGCTCATCATTGCTAAGGTAGGCCTTCATACACTATCTTCCCTCTTTTATATCTGACAGTACCTGCACCTCTTAGTCATCTCTATCTTCCTCTGGATACACTCTCTTGTATGCCTCATCTCTATCATCTCCAGATGTTGATGCCTTGGACCTGTGTCCTCTGGGTCTGCTTCCTTGTTGTTGGCCTAGAGGCCTATATCTATCATCATATGGTTCATGCTCCATTCCACTGTCTGCCTATGTTTCCATAGCCTATTGGATGGTCTTAGGGATTTGAGGTTTGAATACTCCTGGTAATGATATAGTTGATGACTATATGCCTAATGACAATAATGAGAGGGATCAAGGATATAATAATGAGAGTGATAGCTCTGAAGATTATATGAGGATTGTGCATGCAGGCTATGGCAGACAACAGCAGCAATAATATAGGCAAGAGATAGGATATATGAGAATCCCAAGAGGGACAAAGATGTGGGCAGCATGGCTGCAGCATGGTAAGTAATGGTGAATGCAGTAGGCAGCACCACATGTAAGAGATGGCTGCAGAGGCTGTGAGATAGAGTGATAAGGATGGAGAGTAAGGTACTTACTCAGACAGGATGAAAGACATCTGAGTAAGTGTAGTATTAGTGTCCATCTTATATAGAAGTGAGCAGAGTTGAAGCAGAGTGTAAGTAGAGGAATACAACAGCTGCTATATTGAGGAGGGACACATGTTGTCCCAGAGTAAGTGTGGGTGTGTGAGTACTCAGACATATAGGTGGATGTGTAGTCTGAGGAGTTAGAAGAGAATGGTATGTGTGATATGTATGTAAGGAGTAGGTAAAAGTATGTGTGTGTGGAGGAGACCAAATGGAGTATACTAGTATGCATGAGGAATTCAACAAGGATCCAGTGTGGTGAAGTGTAAGATGATCTTAGCATCATCTAGAAACTTAGAAGGCTTAGACTTAGAGATCTTTGATCAAGCATTGTATGGGAGAGATCCCTAGATTGCAAAGTTGACAAGACTGGGGTTTAAGACTGCCAGTCTTGTTACTACTTATACTACAGACAAGTCCTAAGCATGGTACAAGACAAATAAGGTTTAAAGATCAACAAAGACTGTGCAGCAATCAACATGATCATGACAGCAGATGCATCCATAGTAGACTACTGGAAGATAGCCATGAGCATGAAGTGGACTTGAGATAAACAAAGATAAACAAAGATGAGAGAGATGAGTCCTTGCTAATTGTATAGTAGTAGTCATTAGCAAGTTAATGTAAGTAAATAAGGGAAAGATAATTGAGTTGAAATACTCTATGGTACTTGGAGTTAATGAGGAAATCTGGGTAGGGCAGTGGATGACAATAACATTATCAAATGTAATGAGCAGGCATTAAGCCCAACACATATGATTGCAGAGACTAAGGTTAATGCTTGAGAGAATGTGAGCAGAAGGCCAGGTGACCACATCTGAGGAGAGAGTAGATAGAGGTGTATGCAGAAAGAGCATATACAGAAAGGAACAATTGTGCCAAAACAGGTAGTGTCAGATAAATGATAAAGAGTGCATGGTAAATTACATACCTCAGCAAGAGTATAAATTGCTGAGGTATGTGGTCAAGAAAGTGGAGTTTATATAGTAAGGGTGATATAGATTTGGGGAGGAGCCCAAAACATAAAGAGAAAAGATAAGATGTGATTAAGAGTGAGATAAGCATCCATAGTGTGTCCAGTGTCATATAACAGGCAGAAACCAACAGTTAACTCACAGCTCAGTATGTAAATACCATAGTGCTATAGAGGATGAGAGATAGAGTCCTTACAATAAGTTGGAGCTAAGCTCACAGCTGTAGTTAATACTACACTTATAGTAAGTAAGATAATAAGGAAAAAAGGAAAAAAGAAAATGTGTCTGATACAAGGTGCCAAAGCAAGTGCCTTGTAACAGTTCCTGATATGCTCAAGAGGGTCATCCCCAAGCAATTCATTCAGTGACCATTTATTCCCTCTATCAGATTCAATATCCACTGGAATCATTGATGCAACCTCACTATGCCCACCACCTTATAACTGACTGCTATGAGCAGCTTATTGGATGGTCTTAGGGATTGTTCGACATAGTGCTCCTGGTAATGAGATGATTATAATAGGCAATGTGAATGTTCCTGATGATGAAGATAGGGATCAATGAGATAGTGATGAGGATGATACTGCTGATGGCTAAATGAGGATCCAGGGTGACAAGTTTAGGATGTCATAGTGACACTTGGTGACTTAGAGATCTTAGACTTAGTACTTAGGGTTGTGAGGTGAATGGCAGATGAGTTTAGATCAAGCATAGTGAAGAAGAATCCCTAAATTGCAAAGTCGACAAGACTGGGATTTAAGAATGCCAGGCTTTTCAACTACTTACACAAAACAGGGTGTTCTAAAGATAGACAAGTAGTTAAGGTTCACAGATCAATGATGATTGCACAGCAATCAATGAGATCATGTGACTAAGGACATGTACATAGTAAACTATGTAAATAGCCACAAGCATGAAGTGAATGAGATGTAAACAAAGATAAGCAAGAGATGAGATATGATAAATCCTTGCTAATTGTATAGTAATAGTCCTGGGCAAGTAAATGTTATAATAAAATAAAGGAAGATACAAAAGGAAGAAAGACACCTTATAGTACCTGGAGCTAAGCTCATGTGAGGCCAATGTTAGATGTTGAAGCCAAACAAGTGAAAAAGCTTAAAACAACAAAAAGATAATCATGCTTCAAAGGCTAGCAGATATCCCATACATATAATCAGCTAAGTAGAACAGAGCAAAGGAGAAGCTACTGTACCTAGCAGATATCCCAGATGATCAGAACTGGGGAATAAACCACTAGGAGTCCTATGTATATATAGTACCCTAGAGCATGCACAGACCATGCAGTACAGTATAGGGCCGGAGAATGAGAAAGTAAGGTAATGATGTCATACCTAATCATTGAGGGGATGTGTCAGTGCTGACTGAGGCTCTGTAGCAGCTGTGGGAGTGATTGGTGACACTCCACAGCAGGTGTGAGAAGGATTGGTGAGCATCTGCAGTAACAGTGAGAAAATGAGTCATAACTAAATATAGAACAGGCCAATCAGAAATCAGATGACATACATGTTGATGAGCATCACATGCATGTAATGCCAGAAAATGACCATCAGTGACACCAGGTAAACACAGTGACATTAATGCACCACACATGACAACCATCTACTGTTGCATCAATCATCCATTGGCTTAGGTGTCAGAAAACAATACTGGGTTCAGCTGATGAGGGGCAAGATTGATAGGATGAATAGGCTGAGGCACAGTCCAGGCCCACCAAAGTAACCATGGGGGCACAAGTTGCAAAGTCAGCATTTGGTGTGATCAGCACTATTCCTCTTTTGCTCATCTGCTATAGTATGATACTTTATTCACTTGCATCCAGACTCCACTTCATTTCATATATCCCTATGATTGACCCTGCACTGTAAATTTTCTGTTTTGTTTTGTTGTGCCCCAGCCCTGGAGCTAGACTTGTATTTAGATAGCACATCATCAATTAGAACCAGCAGATTTCCCCCACCCACAATTTGACTTCCCCT
>QLPN01021756.1:15819-27518 GCA_003314395.1 Albatrellus ellisii
CATGTGCTGTCACTGTAGGGCAGGTGTATGTAAATAAGATGCACAGCATCTGTGAGAAGTATCAGTAAGCAATGCGCAGCATTGCACTGCATCAGTAAGTGTCTGTGGGAATTGTAGTCATAAATGTACAGTAAGCGGCCCAATGATGAAATGAACACGAGTCATAGATAATTGCGATAAGATCTACTAATGATCTGATAAGATGAGATAAGATATCTCATGTAGATCTTGAGTGATAAGAGTAAAAGAAATTGTAAAATGAAGAGAAAAATAAGTATGTTCTGACAAATATCCCCCTTCTTAGGGCGAGACGACTCGGTGAGCAAAAGAAATTCCTGTTGATCCAAAACCTTTGTCTCCACGTTTGGTATCATCTAAAGAGATGACTTCTTCGACTTTAGCAAGAGATATATGTTCTAAGATCAATTGAGTGACTCGGTCTTTGATTTTGACAATAAAGTCATTATCACTGAGATTGACCATTAGAATATTTACAGGGCCACAATAGTCTGAGTCGATTACTCCTGCTCCAATGTGAATTGAGTTTTTGACAGCCAGACCACTACAAGGAGCAATACGTCCATAGCAGTTGTCTGGTATAGCCAAGGAGATTTGAGTATCGACTAGTTTTTGGCCATGCACAGGAATTACAATTTCTTCTGCACTGTAAAGATCTAATCCGGCAGCATGCTCTGATCCACGAGTGGGTAGGATTGCTAAATCGGAAAGTCGTTTGACAGGGATAGAACAATGTTGAATAGATCTAATAGCAGTAGGGTGGGCAATATGGAATTCTTTGACCAGCTTGGGTACGTCTTTAATCATAATATGTGCTGGTTCCCAGGAATTTTCATCTTCTGGGTAATTCTTCCATTTGATAAGATATTGGACATTGCCACGGTATTTCCTGCTATTTAGAATCTTTTTGACTTCATATTGCTCAACGTTATCCTTGATGATGGGTGATGGAGGGGTTTTTATGATGCGTTCTGGAATGTCATTTGGAAAATATGGTAGCAGTTTGACTATGTGAAAAACAGGATGGATCTTCATGGACTTGGGAAGTGCTAGTTGATATGCATTATTTGAAAGCACTTTGATGATGGTGTATGGTCCAAGTCTTTTGTGATCCAATTTCTGAGTTGGTCTTCCTGTCTGAATATTGGATGCATCTAACCACACTTTATCTCCAATTTGATATTGAGGAGTCTTTCCTTTGTGTGCATCGTAGTATTTCTTCATGTCATCAGCCACTTTCCTCAGCACTGATTCTGCATCTTCTCTTGTTCTCTTCAACCCTTCAATAAAGTTTTCTACCGAATCGATAGTGGACATCTTGCCCAGTTTGAATCCCATGCGCGGATTTTGTCCAGAATTTAACATGAAAGGAGAGTATTTGGTGGAGGCGTTAATTCTATTATTGTAACAGAATTCTGCCATAGGTAACCAATTCATCCAATCGGATTGTTGATGATCCATGAAGATACGAAGGTATTGTTCAATTTCTTGATTAATCCTTTCCGTTTGTCCATCTGTTTGTGGATGATATGCTGTGGATAAGGCTGTTTTAATGCCTAGTAATTGTTACGAGGCACTTGCTTTGGCACCTCATAACGGTTTCCTTTTTCTTTTTCTTTCTTTCTTTATATCTTACTTACTAGTAAAGTGTAGTATTATTACTACAAGTGTGAGCTTAGCTCCACTTTACTTAGTAAGGACTTATCTTTTTTCTTTCTCTTTTTATAGTACTTAAGTATTTACATACTTAAGTGTGAGCTTAGCTCCAGGTACTATATTAAGACTTATCTTTTTCTCTTTTATCTTTCTTTATTTATTATAACATTTACTTGCTAAGGACTATTACTATACAATTAGCAAGGACTCTCCTTCTTCGTCTTTATTTACTTTTATTTGTTTCATGTTCATGTCGCGCTTGTGGCAGAACCACTTACATCACATGAACCTTCACTTACTGCGCTTTACTGCGCCTTACTGCGCCTTACTGCGCCTTACTGCGCCTTACTGCGCCTTACTGCGCTTTACTGCGCAACCGTACTATAGTTAGATCGCTAGTCTTGTATAAATAGTTGACAAACTGGCGGTCTTAAACCCCAGTCTTGTCAACTTCGCAATCTAGGGAATTCTCCTTTACTGCGCTTGGCCTAAGCTCATTAAATCACTCGCTTCATCTCCCAAAACTAAGTCTAAGAACTCTAAAAAGCTAGAAGACCTCTTACGCTAAGTAAAGCTGGATCCTCGTATCGTCATCGGTGGAATCATCCTCGTAACCATATCGTTAATCCCATTCTTCATCATCATCCGGAATCTCTATTACGTTCATCAAGCCAATATCCAAGCTCTGATTACCAGGAGTACTATTATAGACCTTCCCTAAGATTGTCCAATAGGCCACTCTTAGCAGTAATCGGTTCAACTCCTTCATCATTTTGGAAGCAAATTGGGGACCACAATCAGATAAAATCTTTTCAGGTAATCCATGATGTTTCCAGATATTATCTCTGAACAACTGTGCTACTCCCTCAGCAGTGACGTCTGATGTTGTTGCCATAGTATGAATCATTTTTGAAAAACAATCAACAACCACTAAAATTGAATCATATCCCTGGCTATCTGGTAATTGTGTGATCAAATCCGTAGAGATGATTTGCCAGGGATGAGATGGTATTTCGTTTGGAGTCAATTCTCCTTGTGGTTTTTGGGTGATTGTTTTCGTTCTTTGACATATGTCACAACTTTTGACATATTTTCCAACATATGCTGCCATTCCTTTCCACCAAAACGTTCTCGACACTATCTCCAGTGTCCTCCATTGTCCTGGATGTCCTGCTATTGGGGTGTCATGACACTGTTTGACGACGTCTGCTCTGCGATTATCTGGGACGAGGATTTTGTTTTTGTATGTAAGCAATCCTTTTTTGTTCTGTCCCCATCCTGCTATGGTTGCTGTTTTGCATTCATCTGCTGATAGTTCTACCCACATCTTGACATCTCCATCTTTTTCCTGTTCATCTGCTATCTTTTGAAGAAGTGGAATGTTGTTTGTCATTACTGCTAGGGTGTGTTTGTCCTTAATCTGAGATGTGCAAGCGCTATCAATCAGATTATTTGGTTTGAAGAATTCTGGTTTTAGCAGTATGACATTCTCGTTGTCATGTTCCACCCCCTCTTTATGATCTGCTTGCCTCGAGAGAAGATCTGGCTTGGCTGAACTCTTCCCTGGTCTGTGGGAAAGGTGAAAATTGAACCTAGAAAGAAATAGAGACCATCAAGCCTGGCGACGGTTCAATTTCTGGGCACTCATAAAGTACTCTAGGTTTTTGTGATCTGTAAGGATCTCAACAGTACTATCTGTTCCTTCTAGATAGTGTCACCATTGCTCCAGAGCGCGTATAACCGCTAACATCTCTTTGTCATAGATGTCATAATTCCTTTCTGCCAGTGACAGTCCTTTGCTGATATATGCGACAGGATGCCACTTCTCGTCATCTCTCATCTGCGATAAAACTGCGCCGGTGGCATACCCCGAGCTATCTGCTTCAACAAGATATGGGCGATTGGGTTCAGGAAAGTGTTACGAGGCACTTGCTTTGGCACCTCGTAACAGTTTTGTTTTTCTTTTTTTTCTCTTTTTCTTTTTTCTTACTTACTAGTAAAGTGTAGTATTATTACTACAAGTGTGAGCTTAGCTCCACTTTACTTAGTAAGGACTCTCTCTTCCTTTTCTTTTATAGTACTTAAGTATTTACATACTTAAGTGTGAGCTTAGCTCCAAGTACTATATTAGACTTATCTTTTTCTCTTTTTCTTTCTTTATTTATTATAACATTTACTTGCTAAGGACTATCACTATACAATTAGCAAGGACTCTCTCTTCTCGCCTTTATTTACCTTTGTTTATCTCTAGTTCATTTCACACTTGTGGCTGAGCCACTTATATCACATGGACGCGTACTTACTGTGCATTACTGCGCACAATCGTTTACTTACTGCGCATTACTGCGTAACTTTACTATACTTAGATCACTAGTCTTGTATAAATAGTTGACAGACTGGCGGTCTTAAACCCCAGTCTTGTCAACTTCACAATCTAGGGATCTTCCTTATACTGCGCTTGATCTAAGCTCGCTACAATCTCGCATCACTCTCTAAGAACTAAAGTCTAAGAACTCTAAGCCATTTAAACATTGCTAAAAGACATCTTACACTTCTCATCCTGGATCCTCGTATTGTCATTGGTGGAATCATCTTCATAAGTATATCATTAATCCCACTCTTCATCGTCATCCGGAATCTCTATTACGTTCATCAAGCCAATATCCAAACTTTGGTTACCAGGAGTAACATTCTAGACCTTCCCTAAGACCATCCAATAGGCTGCTCTTAGCAGAAAGACTAGAACAGGTTTTGAACATAACGCTGTTTTAAGATTTTTGAATGAGTCTTTTTGTTCCTGATCCCAGTGCCATTTACTATCTTTTTGTAGAAGAGTATTCAGGGGTTTTGCTATATCAGAGAATCCTCGAATAAAATGGCGATAGAAGTTGGAGTGGGCCATTCAGCTATCCCTTAGACTTTGACAGGGTCCATCATGATTTTATCAAAGGATATCTTAAGGCTGAGATAATCAATTTCTGTCTTTTCGAAGTCACATTTCTCGGGTTTCAGATAGAGTTTGTTATCGTGTAGTATTGTGAGGACTTCCTCAACTATGTGGCAATGTTCTTCCATTGTGGCGGTGAAGATGAGGATGTCATCCATGTAGACTACCACTTTGCCCCTAGCGATGAGTTCTCTAAAGAGATGATCCATCATGGTTTGAAATGTAGCAGGGCTGTTGGTGAGTCCGAAGAACATAACAAGAGGTTTGTATAGGCCTTTGTTTGTGATAAAGGCTGCCTTCCATTCATCTCCTTCTTTGATATGAACATTGTTGTATCCCCATCTGATGTCAAGTTTGGTGAAATATTTGGCCCCTTTGAGTTTATCTATCAATTCCGATATGAGTGGTAATGGGTAGGAATTTTTGATAGTAATTTCATTAAGGTGACGATAATCTTGGATCAGACGTAATTCACCTGACTTCTTCTTGATAAAGAAAAATGGAGAGGCCATGGGTGATTTAGAGATACGTATACATCCTGATTTGAGATTTTCTTCGACGAATTTCTCCAATTCTTGTTGCTCAGTGAAGGATAGGTTATACACCTTTCCCATGTGCATCTTTGCTCCAGGTTTCAATTCGATAGCGTGATCCCAAATTCGTTTGGGAGGCAATTCATCAAAGGAATCTTTTTCAAATACCATTTTGAACCCATGATATGCTTTAGGGACAATATCTTCAAAAGATTTCTTTATCTTTTTCTTTTCTGTCTCGATTGCCAAGTCCTGGGATATATTTCAAATTGCAGCATCCTTCTCATCATCTCCTATCATGATGCAGAGGATGCTGTCTTCTTTCTGTACTTCATCTTCATCGTCATCATTGACTTCCACTATTTTTGGGATTTCTGTTTTTTGTGTCTCCCTCTTCTTCTTTTTCCATTGCTTCCTGTCTTCAACTACTTGTATGTGACATCTTCGCAGACATCTAGTAAATAAGATCACTCCAGTATTCCAGTCTATTTTGGGGTTGTGGATTTTAAGCCATGTTTCTCCAAGTATGAGGTTGACTTTTCCTAGTCCTGTAACACAAAAGGATGTTCGCTCTGTGTGATTTTGGACTTTGACGATTAAATCCACAGTTTCCATAATGGATCCTTGTTCATTTTTGGTTCCATCGATGTTATAAACTGGTATAGCTATGGGGAGTTTCTTTGTGCTTAGACGATTTGTTTTCACAAATTCTTTGTCTATGTAGCATGTAGTGGCTCCCGAGTCTAGAAGCGCTTCGATAGTTACTGTTTGCCCATTCTCTGGTACTTTGATCTCAACTTTGATCATGGGTAAATCCACTCTAATCCCCATGACTACGTGCTTTTCTTTTTCTTGAGAGGGCATACTCTCAGATGTCTCTTCTTTCTCAGTCTTTTTCTCCAATGAAATGTTGTTAAATACTATTGAATCAATAGGATCACATACATTCGCATGATCAACAGCGCCATCATCCGGAGTAAGTACTGAAAACATATTCTTGGACAGTCCAGCGACATCTACTGGCTGTCCTTTGCAAAACCCTCCTTCTTCCTCCTTTCTCCTTTGTCAAAGATCATCTTTTCAAAGTCCACTGTGCTCATCTGCCTGATTTCTTCATGGATCTCCCTGATGCTCTTTCTCTGCGGACAAATGTTTGCCCTATGCCCTTCTTTTCTGCAATTGAAACATATCAAGGGTCTTCTTCTCTGCGCGGCATCCACATCCATCGGCACTGTTGCATTACTCACCCTTTGAGTGTTTGTATTAGACTGAGGGTTGGCTGTTTGGTTATATCTAGGGGTCCATTGCAATGGGCCTCTTGATTGCATGAGTTGGCAGTACTCTCACATGTGTCTGTCTGCTTGTTGAGCCATCCTTTGCCAGTCTAGGTATGTCATGGGAAGGGGGTTGATGTTATAAACGCGGTTTAATACATCGCTGTTTAGTCCTCTTTTGTAGCAGTCGATGAGCGCATGCTCATCATAAAGGGTTTTTGCTGCTAGGAGGAGAAATTCAGTGGTGTATTCATCTGCTGTTTTTCCCATTTGTCGTAGTTTGTGGAGGGCTTGTTGTGCCGTATGTGCCTCATCTGGATCTCTGAATTGCTCTCGTAATTTTGTGTCGAATTCGACCCAATCTTGGAATGGCATGGGATATAATGAATTGAGGGGATTAGCCTCATGCAGTCATTGTTTCGTGACTTGTAGATTTCACCATGCTTCTGCCGAGCCTCCTATCATATAGGAGAGGGCATATGTGATTTGATCACTGTCCGACCATGTTTTGTTTGCTGCGAATACTAAGAACAGTTCTTGGACAAACGAGTCAAGTTTGTCTTGCTTCCCTGAGAATGCTGTAGGTGCAGAAACTTTTACCCGGTGTTGGGCAAATACGTGGGCCGATGGGATGTTGGTTTGGCCAGAGGAATTGGCAGGAATAGCTGGGGGGAGTGTGGAAGGAAGTGGCTGTTGCCACATCATCATTGTGATTTCCTTCATATTTTTGGCAATATCTGCCATTGTTGTCCCCAGACTTATGATCGCGTCGCCTTGTTCCTTCTGTATCCATTGCTGCTGTTTCATTTGATCACTCATCATCTCCATTGCTTCCTCCACATCTAGAAGCCTGAGCCTTCTTGTTTCGTCTGCTTCTCTTCTTTCCCTTTCCCTTTCTGTCAAGGAATCTTCTACCATTGGTGCCAGTTCCCTCATGTCCCAATTGCTCGGTCCTGACATCATTGTTTGTTTCTAAAAATGAACGCCTGGGGGAATGAATTGTAATAAGGGCTGGCATGGTTGAAGTAGTTTGGAAAGAAATTCCACGGGAATTCCTCAGGGTGATCGATGTAGTAGGGATTGTGGAGTTTGAAGAACCAGATAGCCTGCTGCTGTCTGTAATTGTAGGCATTGTAGTAGAAGCAGAGGAGAGCCAGAGAAGTTGCTGGATGAGTTGTTGGCAAAAGAGAGCTGAACCTGGCATAGGATTTGCCAGATCTGGTTCTCTTTTCCGAGTGTAGAGTGCACGGAATGATGAAAGTTAAGATTGTGCGAAGTGAAAACTCGCTATTCCTTTTTCAAGGGAATAGGCCTTTCAACACAAAATGGAAGGTGGGGGTATGTAAGTATATACTAGTATATAACTACTACTAGTACTATGAAAGAGATCTTGTTACGGTAAAATTTATAGTACTCCTGGTCCAAACGGTTGTCAGGAGGTTCTGCAATGCCCCACTAAGTGGTAGACACCCTAGCACTGCTCACTGAGGCAATGTAAGGCCCAGCACTGCAGCTGAACTACGAAGAACGGAGAACTAAAAACAATACAACGCTCTCTTGAGCGAGGAGGGTGGGGAATAGTGATTGGAGATGGAGTGCAGGAGTAAGAGAGATGGGGTGAGGTTGCTGATGGGAGCTTTATACAATTGTGAGGCGCATGCTAGGACAGCGAGGTCACAACTGAAATGGAGAGGGGATTGGCGAGGGATGAGACAATACACCTTAGATGAGTCACACTGTATAGCGGATATCTCAGATGTATAAAGCTAAGGAGCTATCTACTACATGAGAGTCCTTATATACTACAGGGATCGGCGCACAGACCATGTGCTGTCACTGTAGGGCAGGTGTATGTAAATAAGATGCGCAGCATCTGTGAGAAGTATCAGTAAGCAATGCACAGCATTGCACTGCATCAGTAAGTGTCTGTGGGAATTGTAGTCATAAATGTACAGTAAGCGGCCCGATGACGAAATGAACATGAGTCATAGATAATTGCGATAAGATCTACTAATGATCTGATAAGATGAGATAAGATATCTCATGTAGATCTTGAGCGATAAGAGTAAAAGAAATCGTAAAATGAAGAGAAAAATAAGTACGTTCTGACACCCTGCACTGTAAATTTTCTGTTTTGTTTTGTTGTGCCCCAGCCCTGGAGCTAGACTTGTATTTAGATAGCACATCATCAATTAGAACCAGCAGATTTCCCCCACCCACAATTTGACTTCCCCTCCCTGTCTGAGTCCATTTGCGAAAAAGCATGTTATGACCTTCCCTCCATGTGTCTCACTATCAAGAAAGTGCACATTCCTCATAGGTTGCATCTATTATTGCATTGCATTGCATTCCCCATTGCATTGTGTTGCATTGCAGTCTATATTGTGTTGTGTCTTGTCTCCATTGCATTGCATTCTCTATTGCATTTTCCCTTGTGTCATGTTGTGTTCTCTTTATCACATCATATCACCTGTTTGTTGTTGAAGACTGGCATGCACATATATTTCGTTTGGCTTCACCTCACTCATACTTCTCATACATGTACTCTTTACATACAAAATACTCACATCACATTCTTCCCCACTCCTCAGACCACTTACATTCCCGAGGGTGGTCACACCCCACACTTCACTCCAGGATGATGTGTGTCCCTCCCACTTTAGTAGTCATTGTATTTCACCTACACACTCCACTCCAATTCTTTCAAGCACTCACTATATAAGATAGATACTTTACACTACCAACTCCTCAGACATCTTACCTCCATGTCTGAGTGAGTACATCCCTATCTTATCTGCCACAACCCTCTTATCACTTCCCTGCAGCATCTCTCACTACACCATGTCGCCCTTACTGTGTACATGGTACTTCTTATCTGCTGCAGGTCTATCCCCTGCTTTTACCTCAATCAAGAACATGCTGTCAATTGTCACAACAATCACAATTACCCTCATTGCCTGCTCATACCTGCATGAACATTTGTTGCCCAAGTTGTGTTTCCTTTTTGTTGCCCCAGTTGTGTCGCACTATTGCACTTACCACTCTTAACTACTAACTCTCTCTACCTTGGTGTCTAGAGAACCTTATGACTCACACCCTCCAGCAATTGTTGTGGTTGTGGTTGATATTCCCCTTCAGCCTAGCACAGCACATATCAGCATCATTGGCTGATAAAGACAAACAAGAAGAATGTGTGACCATGAGAATTGCTTTGGTAGATCAGGAGTGATTGTAAGATCTATGATGATAGAGTCATGTAAAAAGATAGGAAAAATAAGAGAAAAATAGAAGTGGCCTGAAAGCTCACACTCTAGTATGTAAATGCTAAAGTACTATAAGGGAAGGATGAGTCCTTACTAACTATAGATATATGGTCTATAGTAAGTAAGATATAAAAGAAAAAAGAAAAAAGAAAAAAGAAAGTGTTATGAGGTGTCTAAGCAAGTGCCTCATAACAGGTATAGTATTGTGGACAGGTGCCAGAGGCTTATCTACCAATTGCATAGATCCCTCAGATAAGTATCAGTCAGCAGTGTGCAGCACTACACAGCATCTGTAAGAGAGTGAGTCATAACTATGTAGCAAGTGGCCCAATTTGTAACCATGAATATATCATAGATCAGGCCAATGTCCATGATAAGATAGTGAGAGGTCTAGATAAGATTAGATTNNNAATTCCTATGATATACTAGATCTCAAATGATATAGGAATTGCAACTAAGGAAAAATATGGAAAATATAGTAGAAGGATAGTATGTTTGGACAGGTCCTGTTGAAAAAGCTATGCCAAAACTGAAGCACACAGGTGACAAGGGTGAAGATTGTTGAAGTTCATGCCTGATGATAAGGAGGATGAATAACATCACCACAAATGTGGGGATGTTGATGAGGATGAGGAGGGTGGCAGATTGCACCTGTGACCTGTGAAGGCAACACCTGACAGCCAGTAAACTGGTGTTCAGGAGAATTGAGGGTGTTGTTATGGACTAGTATGGCAGGACAGCTGGCTATGAGTGTACTTGGGGCAGATGAGAAACTCAGAGCATAGCACACATACTGAGAACACAACAGAGATCAAATAGACAGATACTGGATGCCAGGGAGTACAGGAGACTAAGCTAAGGATCCTGTAGGTACTTGGGGTCTTTTATATAGTACAACTGTAAGCCAAAGAATATTCTGTTACAGTGAGGGAGCAGTGTGTTGAGCACAGGTCATATGCAAAGGGAGAAGACCAAGACTGCTTAACATGTGACTGTAGTGGCTCAGATAGAGGAGTGTACAAGAGAAAGAGGTGTGTGACAAGTGTGTGGTCACAGTACCAAATATAGTAAGGAAACAAAAAAATGTTCAACACAGTGCAAGTGCAACAAAGAAGTGCAGTGTATTCAGCAATGAAGAGAAAAGCTGAAGTGAGAGCACATATGTAGGGAGGCTTATATAGTGAAGAGAACAATAAGCCCAAGTACTGTCTGCACAGGAATGAGCCAATGCATAGGAAGAGGAAGGTGGTGGTATTGATAGCAGCAAAAATGTGGTGGTAGGTGGTGAGGCAAAAGCCCCAGAGCATAGTGATGTGGTTAGACATTATTGATAACATCTAAGAGTGTTAGAAAGTGGGGGAGTGGGTATATGTAGTGTGCACTGAACAAGGTTTAAGCGGAGTGTGTAATGTGGGTGGTAAGACCGTGTTGTAGGAGATTGTAGTGGGTATGTGGGATAAGATAAGATGTGGGTTAGAATACATAATAGAGACATATATAGTGAAGCTGAACGAAAAACTGTGGACATTCCAACAAGTACAATAAATATACACTACTCTTTAACTTCCTGTCACAGCTGATTAAGCAGATAATGTCTGCACCTTAGCCTGGGGCACCAGTAAGATTTCAGCGACCCGTTTGGTGGTCTTGTATTGTAAGCAATCGAAGGGAATATGCGAGGTATATATACAAACATCACGATCACATGTACATATCATAGTTGACGTTTTGACATGTCCTAGTTCCCACAACAGCGAACGGGTTTGCAGAAATAGAGGAGATTGAAGATGAGCTCCTGGAGAACATCTAGGCCCATGCCCTCATCTGCCATATCTCATGATGTATCCCTCACAGCGCTAGTGATGGTCAACGCCCCTTGTTATGACTGAGTCCCACATGCCGTGACATATATTACAATAACACGTTATATTGGGCTATTGTTACCCTCCCCTTAAGCATCTGGCCAGACTTCTTTCGCAACCTTGATAACCAGGGAAAGCTTCGCCAC
>QLPN01021757.1:529-11341 GCA_003314395.1 Albatrellus ellisii
TCCCTACAGTCTGGTTGACATACTCCCCCCCATGATCAGAGCACAGGGCAACCAGAAAGTGGCCAAAGAGAGTGTTGGACTGGGCAAGGTAATGCCACAAGGCATCAGAGAACTGATCTTTGCTATGGAGGGGGTAGATAACCCCAAAGCCAGAGTAGTTGTCCAGAAAAGTAGCAAAATAGGACAAACCAGAACTAACAGAGGGAACACCAACAGGGCCAACCAGGTTGGAGTGGACCAGGTTGAGGACGTGTGCAGCACATGAATGGGAGAGGTGGAAAGGTGCATGCGGAAACTTCCCTTGAAGGCAGCTGACACAGGGCAAAGAGGAGGGAGAGCCAGTAGGTGGGGTGAAACCAGAGACCTGTGAGGGCTGGATATGGGAGATGACATGTTCAGATAGATGGCCAAAATGCTCATGCCAGAGGTGGACTGAGGGGGATGCTAAGGTACTTAGGGAAGCTGCAGGGAAAGGAGTCAGCCAGTAAGTGCCAGCATTCTTGTGCCCAATGCTGAATGTGCAACCATCCTTCAAGATTGTGCAGGATCCTCCTTCATAGCAGATTCTAAAACCAAGAGCATCAAGCTTGCTCACAGACAAGAAGTGACCAGAGGTGGAAGGGACATGTAAGACATCAAAAAGGGTGAGGGAAACAGTGGTGCCATCAGGCAGTGAGTGAGAACAGGCACAACTGCCTGTGCCCATGCATGAGATGGTGGAACCATTTCCAACAGTAACATTTCACAATGCAATGTTGGTGTATGACATGAAGTCATCCCAGTAAGGCATGATGTGGTTGGTACAACCAGAGTCAAGCATCCAGAGGCCAGAGCTGTTGTAGTAGCAAGTGTTAATTTTGGCAGACTCAGTTGTGGACAACATGTGGATGGAAGGACTACTAGCTATGTGTTCCTCACACCCCTTTTCCTTTTCCTTCCATTTCTCGAGATGATTTTTGACATTGTCTGGCATCCCGTGCAGTGCCCAACAGGTATCAACTGTGTGGTTTTTGTGCTTGCAATGCATACAAAAGGAGGAATTCCATCATGCAGGAGTATTGCCACTTTGGAATGCAGAGAGGGTTGAGTTGAGCCTGGTGTGTGCTTCTTCATCAAGGATGCACCCACAAATGACTCCGAGGTTGAGTTGAGAAATATCAGAAGAGGTGAGGATGGAGGAAGTGAAGTGTCCCCAGGATGAGGGCAATGCATGTAGTAAGATGAAGCACATTTGTTGCTCACTTACGTCAATGCCAGATGCAGAGAGGCAGTCCTGCATGATGAGGAGAGTGTTGAGTTGAGAAGTCAGGGGGGTATGCATGTTGAACTTGCAGGTGAGGAGTGATTGAAAGTGTATGAATGCAGAAACAGCTGATTGCTTGCCATACATGTTTTTCAGTATAGTCCAAGCCTTGTTGGTGTTGACAGATTTGACAGCAATCATGGTTGCAGGCTGAGTGGAACAATGCATGGAGATGATGGCCTTTGCTATCTCATTGTTCTCTTTCCACTGCTGTACTTCATTGACATTAGTTACCATGACTTGAGGTAGTCCTCCTTCAATGTCTTCTGTGCTGGTGATGGGTAGCACTTCAGGTTTCACTATTGTATACCATATCCCCATAATGACAAGGGCTGATTTGATGATGTTAGATCACTGATGATAATTGTCTGAGTTTTCAAGGATGATGTTTATCTTTTGGTACGGAAATGGAGTGGATGGTTTGTGGAAGATATAGGAGAGTTGCTATAAGTGTGAGATAATGGTGTTGAATGAGGAGAGAAGCCCCAAGTATAAGAGTTGAGAGGAGGAGTGCACATGTTGCCCAGGCAGGGCCCATAACCTGATGAGCACAGGTCATGCATGAAGTGGAACTTGAATAGTTCTTATTCTGTTATAGTAATAACACATACTACTTATAGTAAAGTATATCATGCACAGACCATATGACTTGTACAGTAAGGCATGTGTATGTATGTGTGCATATGTGGATGTGTGAGTACAGCATAAGACAGAAAAAGGAAGGAGCATATTATATAAGTATGAAACGTCAACACTCAAGAGTGATGTTGATTTTAGGAATGGAGGCTGAGTGGGCAGGGGTTATGAGGTGTGCAATAAGTAGGGATAGAGCAATGTAAGAGTGAGATTGGAGAATGGTGAAGATGAGTGTGAGTGTGAGTGTGTGCAAGACACAGATAGCCCAGGCAGGGCCCATAACCTGTGAAACACAGTCCATATGCACAAGAGGAACTAAAATAGTTCTTATTGTACACAACGGCATGACAGTCTACTTAAAGTAAGTACTGTAGTGCATGGACCAAGGGACTGTAAACAGGAGTATGTGTGTATGTATATGTGTGAGCATGTACATGTGTGTACAGTAGGGAGATGAAAAAGGAAGGAGGAGATTAGTAAGACTAGAGATATGTCAACATGTTGATGCTGATTGGGCAGCCAACATTAATGACAGGCAATCCATCTCTGGATACATCTCTATTCTCTCTGGCAGCATGATTAGCTGGAGCTCCAAAAAGCAAGCCTCAATGGTGCTATCTAGCACAGAAACCAAATATGTCACAGGCATGCATGGTGCAAAAGAAGCTGTCTGGCTTCACACCCTCCTTTCTGAGCTTGGTGAACTTTGTGACACTCCTACAATGCTCCAAATCAACAATCAGTCCACCATTGCTATCACAAAAAATCTGGCATTTTGTTGAATATTCATGTGTGTACTATACTATTTCATTTGGCTTCACTCTATGCATGTACACTTTACCTACTCATTACATACATTACTACACATCTCATCTTCTCCTCGGACTACACCTCCACTTACATGTCTGAGCACCCACACATACTCTGGGATGACACATGTCCTTCCTACATACAGGTATCCTTATACTTCACAACCCCACTCTCTGCTCCAACCTTACAGAGTGGACACTCCTTAAAGCTGGGCACACTACCTGTGAACTCCTCAGACATCCTACTCTCAGTCTGAGTGAGTATCATACATCTTCTACAGTCCTACCTTCTCATTACCTCCCTGCAGCACACCTGAACCACATCACTGCACCCTACTGTGCTTGTGACCACTCATACTCTGCTGCAGATGCTATCTGCCTTACTCTCCCCTTGAAGGGTGACATACTTGCTGCTCATCACCTATAAATTCTTTGTCCTTGCCTGCCCCAACCTGCATGTACACCTTTCACATGCATACCAAACACATTAATGTGCAGTATCATTTCTAATGTGAGAAGTATGCTGGTGGGGAACTGGAATTGGAGTATATTCCAATGGGTGAGCAGGTCACAGATGTGCTGATGAAGGGGCTGGTGCAGCAGAAGCATGAGCAGTTCTGCTCCAGCAGGGCATTCACTGGCACACTAGCTAAGTGGGCATGTTGGAGATTACAGCAACATGCAACAGTGAACATGCAATAACATAACTGGGCAATAGTGCAAATAGTGCAACTGTGCCACATGGACTTGCAGGACTCAGGGGTGATGCAGACAGACCCTACTTACAGAAAATTTCCCTTCACATTGTTTTTGTTCTATGGTTGGCTGTGCTCTTTTCAAGCAACCTCCTTCAATAGTTTGTTCAGGACTTCTCTGTGCTAATTGTTTTATGCTTCAAATCCCAATGGATGAGATGGAGGGGTTTTCCAAGAGTATCAGTTTTGAGTACTGTGCTGAGGTCTTGACAAAAAGAGAATACATGATCAGTGTGTGAGGCTGACAGAACTCTAGCCAAAAAACTGAACAACTAAAATGAAACAAAAGGATGATCATGCTTAGACTAGCAGATATCCCAGATGATCAGAACTGATGTATATCACTAGGAGTTATATAGTATTTATAGTAACATACTGTTGGGCAAGCAAATGAAGTAGGTAAGGCCATGTAGTAATGCTAATAATAACAGCCAATAGAAAGAGAGGCCATGTAAGTGCTGACTGATGTCCACAGTAAGTGTGAGAGAGCTGAGTGAGCATCCACAGCATACATGAGAAATGAGTCATAGATACTTTGTAATCAAGCCAATTGGAGATCAGATGACATACACATCATCTGCTGATGAATCCTAACAAAACAGAAGAAAGAACAAATAGATCAGATCACTAGATCAAGAGCAATGATAGGATCAGTGGTGATATAGATGTAGGAAAAATATGGAAGATATAGAGAGAATAAAAGGCAGCCCAACACAGTGCAACCTGAGTCAAACATCCAGAGGTGATGATTGTACATGCAGGTTGGGGCAGGCAAGGACAAATAGTTTATAGATGATAAGCAGCAAGTATGTGACCCCTAAAGGGGATAGCAAGGCAGATAGCATCTGCAAGTGGTGAGGGCAATGGCAAGAGTGGCCACACAGTAGTAAGTAAGAGAGAGATGCTGCAAGGGCTAAGAAGTGATGAGTAAAGAAGGGTACTCACTCAGACAGTGAAGAGAAACATCTGAGGAGTAGTGTGGTAGTGTAGACTTCTTATGTAGTGTCCATGTGTAAGGTTGTGGCAAAGAGTGAAGTGAAAATGCAAGTATGTCCATATGTAGAGGGACATGCATCATCCTGGTGTAGTGAGTGGGGCAGTGCACATGAAGTCCAAAGAGAAAAGGTGTTACGAGGCACTTGCTTTGGCACCTCATAATGTGTTTTCTTTTCCTTTTTTCTTTTTCTTTATCCTCCTTACTATAAGTGTTGGATTAACTACAGTTGTTGAGCTTAGCTCCTACTTATAGTAAGGACTCTATTCTTTCTTCCTTTATAGTACTACAGTATTTATATACTGAGTTGTGAGTTTTACTCCAAGTACTATAAGACTCCCTTATCTTTTATCTTTATTTATTTATTATAACATTTACTTGCTAAAAGGACTATCACTATACACTTAGCAAGGACTCACCCTGTCTCTGTATGTGCAGGTTTGGGCAGGCAACAAATAGCAGTATAATTGATAAAGAGTAAGTCAACATGTCCCCAAATGGGAAGAGAGCTGCAAGCATGTCTGCAGCAGAGTTGTGAGCACAGTAGGGCAGCACAATGTGGTTTAAGTATGCTGCAGGGAAGTGGTGAGAAGGGAGTGAGATGGGAATGAATTGGTTACTCACTCAGACAATGTAGTAGATGTCTGAGGGAGTTGTATGTAGAGTGTCCATCTTTTATAGTATATGTGGGTAAGGTTGTAGTGGAGCATAAGTAGAGGAGTACAAGGCTGCCCATAAGTGGGAGGATGCACATCATCCAGAGTGTGATGTGGTGTGGGTAGTCCTCAGGGATGGAGTGAAGTCCAAGGGCAGAAGGGCTGAGGTTGTAGGAGTGATTGTATGTAGAAGGTAGGTAATGCATACATGTATAGTGTGTATAGCAGAGAAGCCAAATGAAAGCGTGGTACACACAAAGATGTTCAACAGTTGCATCTGTATTTACCTTTGTGTATCTCTCATTCACTTCATGCCTGTGGCTACATGTATGTTAGCTTACTATGGACACATCTTAGGTCATGTGACTTTGTTGATTGCTGTGCAATCATTGTTGATTCATGAACCTTATTTACCTGTACTATCTTTAGGACTCTGATTTTGTATAAATAGTTGAAAGACTGTGGTCTTAAGCCCCAATCTTGTCAACTTCACAATCTAGGGATTCTCCTATACTGCACTTGACCTAAAGCTCACTACAACCTCACTTCATTCTCCAAGAACTAAGTCTAAGATCTCTAAGTCACACTAAGCATCACCTAGACATCCTAGACTCATCACCCTGGATCCTCATTTAGTCATCAGTGGTATCATCCTCATTGCTATCTCATTGATCCCACTCTTCATCATCAAGAATGTTTACTACACTTATCAAGTGCATACCAATTACCTTGCTACCAGGGGTATAGTTATTGCAAACTTTCCTAAGACTGTCCAATAGGCTGCTCTTAGCAAAAGGTGTATGTAAGGATGTAACACATATACATATGTATAGGTAAGTAATATGTGTAGCAATTGGAAAAGGGAAGATCCAAACAGAAATGGACCATATGCGTACTGATGTGTTGACATCTTGACATGTATCTGAGTAATCACCTCCTTCCTCTTTTGTCCTATTACTGTAAACACACTCATACACAAGCACATAGTTGTACACACATACTGCTACTTACTAGATACTGGTCCATGCACATACACAGATACTATAAGTAGACAGTAGCATGTCCATAATAGATAAGAACTATTTTCAGTTCCTCTCATGCACATGGCCTGTGCTTATCATGATGTTCAACAATGATTATCTACAGAAGAATGGCAGATGGAGGAGAGTTTATGGGGTTTGTGATGCTGAGAGTTTGTAGTGAAGGATGAGGTGTGTTTGTGTAAGAGATGATGCATATGGATGGCAAGGAGGAGAGAGTACACAAAGAGTGATAGAGAGCTTTGCATAAGCCAGGCAGGGCCCATAACCTGTTGAACTGTAGGAATACATGAGAGAGAGAACAACTGAAGTGTTATTGTATATGGTACAGGACAATAAGTATATATATAAGTGGTAGTAGCACATAGACCATGTATTCTAATGGTGGCTGAAAGTGTGACACAGTAGTGCTAAGTGCAAGAAAAGTCAACACTTTAGACTTAGTTCTTAGGATTGGGGAAGCAAGGCTTAGGGATCTTAGATCAAGTGCAGTATAGGAGAAATCCCTAGATTGTGAAGTTGACAAGACCAGGGTTTAGGACCACCAGTATTGCCACTGTTTATACTAAGGAAACATCCTAAGTATAGTACAAGACAATAAGGTTTGAGGATCAATGATGATTGTGCAGCAATTGATGCATCCATAGTAAACTACTAGTAAAATAACTGTGAGGCTGACACTATGTCAAAGCCAAACAACTGATGAAATGCTAAGCAAACAAAAAGGACAATTGTGCTTAGACTAGCAGATATCCCAGATATATTAGTGTATAGTAAAAGAGAAAGGAGAATTGGTACTGTACCTAGTGGATATCCCAGATGATCAGAACTGGGGAATAAACACTAGGAGTTGTATAGTATATATAGTACTGTACTCTAGGGCAGGCATATGAACTAGCAAGGGCTGCACAGTAGAGATAATAATAGTAACCAATCATAAAGAGGATGACTGATGTCCACAGTAAGTGTGAGAATGATTGGTGATACTCCACAGCAGTCATGAGAAAGCTGAGTGAGCATCCACAGTAACAGTGGGAAAAAGAGTCATAAATACTTTGTAAGTGGGCTGATTGGAGATCAGATGACTGGTGCATCATCAGCTGATAAAGATGAACAAAATGAATACATGACTGTGAGAACCACTTCAATAGATCAGGAGCAATTATAAGATCTATAGCAATAGAGACATAAGAAAAATAGGAGAAATGAAGAGAAAAATAGGGAAAATAATAATGGCCTGACAGTAACCACAAGCATGAAATGAACAAGAGATGAACAAAGGTAAATAGAGATGAATGGAATGAGTCCTTGCTAATTGTATAGTAATAGTCCTTAGCAAGTAAATAAGAGGAGAGAAACACTCTATAGTACTTGGAGTTAAACTCACAGCTTAGTGTGTAAATGTTCACACAGGCAAGGATAACCAATAGATAGAGAAGGACTGTTAAGTCCATGGCACAGAGAGCCCACATTGTGGGAGATGATAGACAACAGATAGAGGAGGAGCTAGTGAAGACTAAGAAATAGGATGCCAGACAATGAGGGCACAGAAGAAGATAGCTCAGCTACACAATGTAGAAAGCTGAGGTGATAAGATGAAAGGGAAAAAGAAGATATAGTATAACAAAGATAGAGTTTATGAGGAGCTACAAAAGCAGAGACAAAGATGTGCCAAAACGAAGAAAGAAGAAGAAGAAGAAGAAGAAGAAGAAGAAGAAGAAGAAGAAGAATAACAGATAGATCAGATGAAGATAAGATAAGATAAGATGTAGATGGGATAGAGAGTATATATAAGATAGATAGAGAAGATGCTCAGTGGCATGATGATAGGTGAATATTCAACAGTAAATACTATAGTACTATAGAGATAAGAAAAGTGTTGGTTTTTACCTATCATATGATGCTGGACACACTCTTACATATCAAGTATGCTTATCTTCTTCTTATCTACTACCAGTTACTCATTGTACTGGTAGGCACTCCACATGGCTTTATTTACTTCATGCATGCCATACCACTTTTCTATTGTATGACTTTCTTTTCTTTCCTTTATAGTTCAGGCTCCTCTTTAACTATACATCACCTTTACTATATCTATCTCTTTCTGTCATCTCACCACCTCAGCACTTTTAGCACATGCTGAGGTAGGTTCTCTCCTGTGTGCTCTTATCTTTATCCTCTCTGACATACCTGCCATCTATAGCACTCTCTTTCTGTCTCTCCTCTGCACTGTATGCTCTCATCATCTCCAGATGTGGTCTCCTGGACCCCTGCTCTCCCTCTGTCAGGCATTGGCCATATTAGTTGCCCTCTTATCTCTGTGCACAGATGCCTATCTGTTCTATGTTATGCTATTTGTTCCATTTGCTATGCTGCCCTTATATCATCAAAAAGAGTCCTTACTATAAGTTGGAGTTAAACTCACAGCTATAGTTAATACTATGCTTATAGTAAGTAATATAAAAGAAAGAAAAAAAGAAAAAGTGCATCCAATATGAAGTGCCTAAGCAAGTGCCTTGTAGCAGAAAGCCTACTGTTACAACAAGTAACCAGTGGAGAAGATAAGTGCTAAGAGCAGCCTATTGGATGGTCTTAGGGATTGTTCAATGTAGTGCTCCTGGCAACAAGATGGTTGTAATAGGCAATGTAAATATTCCTAGTGACAATGAAGATAGAGATCAAAGATATAGTGATGTGGATGATACTGCCAATGACTAAACAAGGATCCAGGATGACAAGTTTAGGATGTCTTTGGTGACACTTAGTGACATAAAGATCTTAGACTTAGTTCTTGTTGTGCAGGTAGACTTGGTGTGGTGGCAAAGGCAACTAAAAGTGACTAGACAGGGAGGAGTGCCTGAATGTGCAGAGGGAGGTTGTGGTAGATGATGAGGAACACAGCACAGAAGAGAATGAACACCAAGAAGCACACAACAAAGATGAGAAGAGGGAAGTACATTGCAGTACTTCCAAAGGAGGGTATAGAAGTGGATGGGATAAAGACAGGTGCAGACAGCACACTGAAGACAAGAAAGAGATGTCCACTTATTATTCTCAGATGCTATCTAGCTCCACACTTATAGGTATCCTTGTTCTACATCTAACATGCTCCACTTTAACCCTCTACTTCACCACTATATAAGATGCATCACATACACTACATCTCCTCAGTCATTGTTGATACAACTCCAAGTGAGCACTTATCTGCTTCATCTTGTTCTATATCTTGTTGAATACTTACTGTATGTCTATCTACTTTTTCATTTGGCAGCTCCTTCACTTCACCATTACATACATTTTACATACCATTGACACACTACTACATCACCACAACCCTTCGGGACTCTTCCCCACTCCCACTCCACTTGCACTCCAGACAATGTGTGTCCTTCACATATTTAGCCATCCTTGTACTTTAGGATCACCTCTCCACTTTAACCTTCTTCTCTACACACTATATAAGATGCACCATATATGCTACATACCCTCAGTAGTTGTCTTACAACAACACTGAGTGAGTACACCACTTCATCATCTTATCCTCTTTCTTATCACAACCCTGCAGCTTTCCTCTTTGCATCGTGGCACTACTCTCACTGCCCACACCTACCCTCACCTCTGCAGTAATGCTACTCAACCTCCTCCCTTGCTGGGAGGACCTTTACTCTCTCATGCTCATAGTTGTTGTCTGCCATAGCCTGCACAAACATATCTCACTATCCCTGCAGCTCCATCTCTGACATTGTGGCACTCCTCTCTCACTGTCCACACCTACCCTACCTTGCTGCAGCACTATGCTGTACCTGCTCTCCCCATGTGGAGATTATTCTAGCTCACTGTTTACGTTGTCCTTTGTGATTCTTGCCTGCCATAACCTGTGTGAACAAGAATCCCCAGATTGCAAAGTTGACAAGACTGGGGTTTAAGACCACCAGGCTTTCAACTACTTATACTAAAGACAAATCCTAAAGATAGTACAAGACAATAAGGTTCACTGATCAATGATGATTGCACAGCAATCAACAAGATCATGTGACTAAGACATGTCCATGGTGAGCTAAGTAAATGTAGCCACAAGTGTGAGTGAAACAAGAGATAAACAAAGACAAATAAGGATGAAACAATGAGTCCTTGCTAAATGTATAGTGATAGTCCTTAGCAAGTAAATGTTATAATAAATAAATGAAGAATGAAGAAAAAAGATAAGATACCTTATAGTACTTGGAGTAAAACTCATAGCTTAGTATATGAGTACTATAGTATTATAAGGAAGAAAGAGATAGAGTCCTTACCATGTAGAGTTGGAGCTAAGCTCACAGCTGTAGTAAAACTTGTCAAAATACATACAGGCAACAAGGCAAAGAATAGATAGATCATAATGGGAACAAGATAGGCTTGTAGCCACACAAAGAGCAGGAGCTACTAAAGGACTATGGTCCAAAGGTAGAAGAGCATCTGTAAGATAGAGAATATGTGTACCAGAGAGTAGAGGGTATGCAGAAGTGCTGAGGTGAGACAAAAACAAGGTAAAGAAGATATAGTAAGAGCAGGATAGAGTTGAAGAGGAGCTCAAACCATAAAGAGAAAAGAAATACCAATAAGATGAGATGGAGATAAGT
>QLPN01021757.1:11485-59081 GCA_003314395.1 Albatrellus ellisii
AGAAAGAAAGAAAGAAAGAAAGAAAGAAAGAAAGAAAGAAAGAAAGAAAGAAAGAAAAATAAGTCCATTATGAGGTGCCAAAGCAAGTGCCTTGTAACAGGCAGAGTGTGAACAATGTCAGGCCACTATTATTTTCCCTATTTTTCTCTTTGTTTTCCTCTATTTTCATATGTCTCTATCATTATAGATCTTACAATTGCTCCTGATCTATCAAAGTGATTCCCATGATCATACATTCCATTTCTTTGTCTTTATCAGCCAATGACATGTATGTCATCTGATCTCTGATCAGCCTGTTCTATCTTTAGTTATGATTCATTTTCTCACCCTTACTGTGCATGCTCACCAATCCTTGTCACACCTACTGCAGAGTATCACCAATCACTCTCACAGTTGCTGTGGAGCCTCGGTCAGCACTGACATGTTCCCTCTATTATTAGATATGGCATCATTACTATAGTTTCTCATACTCCAGCCCTATACTGTACTGCATGGTCTGTGCATGTTCTAGGGTACTATATATACATAAGACTCCTAGCAGTTTATTCCCCAGTTCTGATCATCTGGGATATCTGCTAGGTACAGTACTCTTCTCTCCTCCTCTTTACTATATGCCAATATATCTGGGATATCCACTAGTCAAAGTGCAATTGTCCTTTTTGTTGTTTTAAGCTTTTCCTCAGTTGTTCAGCTTCAACATAGTGTCAGCCTCACAAACAATGCATAACATGGCTGATCCTGGTATGCTATGGGCTTACAATAGACCTTACAGAAAACAATTGATCAAAAACAGCTCCATTCCAAACATCATAAACAACTGTTACAATGTACAAAGTAACAAAAATGGAGACAAGTATTGCTACAAATGTGACAAAAAAAGCGCAAAAGAAGTGTTGTTACAAAGGTATTTAAAAGCATACAACAAATGTTGTTACAGAGTAACAAATAAGCATACAAAGTAATGTGAACCATGGTCAAGCCATAACAAATCATGATCAAATTGTAGCAAAATCATGACCAGCCAAGCCAGACCATGGCCAAACCACAACCAAACCATGACCAAACCACAACCAGCTATGCCAGACCACACCAACCATGACCAGACCATGGTCATACCACAATATACATACAAAAGCTAGATTTAATAATAGTAAAACTACCCAAAAATGTACAGGTGCAAGAGCATGAAGACTGTGGGAGCATGTGCACACATTTCTTGATAATAAAGACCATCATAAATCAAAGTTGCCATAGTTTCACACCCAAATTTTAAACAATGAATGCTGTCATGGTTTCTCCACATTTGGTGATACTGTTGATGACAGGCCATGTGCAGAGGAGAACCAAAAGAGTTCCTATTTGTACATGTAATGTCTGTATAGTATGTGTAGTACCGCACTGACCATGTGTGTATGGATATGTATGAGTATGTGTGTGTATGTTCAGTATATGCAAAAGAGGAAAGAGGATGTTAGTCATTATCAGTATATCATATCGTCAACAGATACCACTAGATGTTACATTACTTCAGTTACAGTACTTGTTGAGATGAACGGTCGAACACACACACAAAAATTTGGCACGCTTGTCCTAGCCCAGCAGGGGGGGGAACAAAGGGCTAATTTTTATATACCTCAACCCTGCATCCACACTGCATCCGTGCTGCGAGATCACACAAGCTCGCACGGACCATACCCGATCTCCAGCACTCCTGACGTTCTTTCAGTTCCTTACCATTGATCACCCTCCCAGGACTCTAATGCCCATCTTGTCTTTTCTCTACCAACTAAGTTTACCTCCATCTCCATTCATTCTTACCGATGTTACGCTACAGTTGACATGTCTTTTTCCTTATTGGAAGAGTCTTGTACCTGAGGCCTGAGCTGTCCACTTTGCATAGTCACCCGGTACCTTGTCTCTCATTACACAGCTGGTAATAATTACACAGTTGTCAGAAGACAATAATATCTGGGCACAGGCTGCAGCCTTGGTGTTTGTCTTTTGCCAGCTATGCACAGATTTGTATGTAGACTCGGGCGACCTCTCGTCATCTAGCAAAGACGTAGCACACCGCAAAATGGCTGTTTCATTTGCCACATACACATACGACTTCTGTGAGGATCCCGGATCCACAACATTCTCCGACAAACCCATTGTAGCGCTCTGTATCATGTTGGCTTTGCTTGAGCCCCTGATATACAATACCTCGGTGTCAACGTGGCGATGCCTCATCGGTTTTGTTGCCGCTCACGCTGTGCTGAGCAGTTTATTGTAAACAGAAGCGAACAAAGATACGGTGCCGGATTACAGACATGACTCTGAACGTGGCAATGAACGAGGCTGTTCTTGACTCACTGTTCTCATTTGTTGCGACGCCACAACCGCCTTCAGATACGTTCTTTTTTTTTGGTGGGGCATGAGGGGTGCGACAATTGACACAAGTCAGCCTCACCTTTCAGATACGTTCCTACGTCGGTGGCCTCCCGCTTTTGTGTCCTCTGTGGCCATTGGGATCATTGGCGTATGTGTTGTAAAAGCTAGACAATAAACCTCAGTACGTGCGTAAGCAACTGAGGGGTGAGAAGTAAGGTACATGAGAATTATATAGTATCAATCTCGGCATCATTAGTATATGGCAATTCAATATATATAAGGCTAAGATCTACGCACATCTGTATCTGCAGCAGACGCACATTCTCATACCGTAAATCACAAACACTACCTCTCCTCACGACAATGGCCAGCAAGTCGTACGCAGATGACTCCACCGTGGTTGGTGGCGGAAAGCGGAGCGTGGACGGCACTAATGCGCAACCCGCCGTAGAAAAGGGCGATGTGCTGCCTCGGAGCGCGGGCACCCTATCGTGCACGGAAGACTACTTCGCGGAGGAGCACCCATTCCTGGTCGAAATCGGGAAGGACGGCTTGATCAAGGCATTAGAAGAGCTTGACTGGCAACTCACAGCAGTGCGTCTCCCTCGATAAATAAATATACAATTTCGCTGATTTGGTGTGTCGGTTGTGCGGGTATTGCAGTCGGGACGGGGAAGACTTCTGTCGAAGAAGGTTCGTTTAGTCTGGCCGTGCGTATGTTTGTATGAGGCAGTTGATTGGTGCATGCGTACCGTGATAGCGTCCGACAGATTGGATCGGACGGGAAGTACCACCTGGGCATTTGGGTCTCATTAAACACGGAGGTTTGCCCAAGATTCTCATGAAGCCCGGGAGGTACCCTGGTTTCCCGTTGAGGAATTGGTGGGCAAGGAGCTGGTGCGGTAAACAACGCAGTAAGTCTCGCTATCCTCAAACCATATAGCGTTCATGCTGACTCTCCATTCATCTGTGTAAAAACGAAGTATCAGATGCGGTTGTTGAGTTTCAGGGCCTCACCATCGTGCAGGCCTCACAGAACCAGGTGTGTGCGCCGTCTTATCATGTCATGCACTGTACTGCGCACCTCAACTGCAACTACATAGGCTACGGTCGTATCAGATCCACAGGTGTGTTCTCGCCGAAGTTTGCTTGTGATTTCACAGACTAATCACATGTGCATGAGTAGAACAGGATCCTCGTTGTCAAGAATGGCGGGTTCGTAGCATACGCCGTTACAGGGAGCTACGACGTGCTCGAAACTGTCGACCAGACGCACCTGCCGACAATAGTCAAGGACCCTATGACCGGTGCCATCCTTGGCTCCACCCACGTCGTCAAGACGAAAAAATTGATCCGCAACATGGATTACGTCGCCGCAGTCTTGTACGCTGTCTCTTTTTTCCTACCGCTTCCGCACTTTTCTGAAGTTGGCGGCATGTGCCCAGCCTCAACATCCCCGCGAACAACTGCGCCATCCTGCAGATCGGCGACGATTTGGATCTGCTGCCGGCGGGTCAGCACTGCATCACCCGGAAGAATGTGACCGTTCGCGGGCACTTCGCTCTCGGCGAGAGCCAGCTTGAAATGCCCACCAAGGACATGTTAGACACTTTCCCCGTCTTGGTTTCGTTTTTTTTTTCGCAGTTGGCTGATCATCCGTTGCAGATTCACACGGGACCAGGTCCCAGTCAGTCTGACAATCTACCTGAAGTGGCAGCTCACGGAGCCTATGAAGGTAAGCGCTATTTCTGTTGTGGCTCGCACGAACTGTTTGTACTTCGCTGCGCACTGATTATTGCACTGGTGTTTTGTCACATAGTTGACCACCCATGGCTATAATACACCCTACGACGCCCTCCGTGACAAGACGCAGTCCATCCTCACCCAGATCGTCGCACATCGTCAGTACCGCCTTTTTTCTGCCCGCTCGGCTCGATATTGACCCGCTTGTTTCATCAGTGGACTATAGCTCGATGGTGAAGCAGCGTAGCCTCGGGCCGGATAACTTGGATGACGGCATGGACCCGTCGTCCGTCTTCCTGGACGCGCTCAGAACACAGGCGATGGATGACCTGCACGCTGCTGCGCTGGAATACGGCATCATCCTCAAGGACCTCGGTCCGTATCTTTCACTGGCATGTGCGTTGCACCGAATGATTACTGATGTCTATTCCTGCAGCCGTCATCGATCGGCAGTTCAAAGGTCTGTCTTATCTCATGCCGGGCGGCATTGCTATTCAGGCACATGACTGATGGCTGCATATTTAGGCGAAATCGCACGCACGATGGATAAGCTCACAACTCGCGCGCTACAGGCGCAGGTCGAGGCTGCCGTGCGCTCCTTTCCCCTGTCTTTCCCGCACGGCAGGGCGCTGACGCTGCCAGTCTTAGAACGTGGACAGGGAGAACAGCAATAAGGTGAAGCAACAAGAGGGCACGCTCCAGGTTGCCCGCATCATGGCTCAAGCCCGCAACGTACGTCCCTCCCGTCCTTCTTCGCACCCCGACTGACATGCACCTTACAATATAGACCGAATCCGATGCTGCTGCGTATGCCATCATCGCCGCTGCCAAGGCTGAAGCACAACGCACGCAGATCGATGCCGAAGCACAGGCCGCCGCGACGCGTCTCAAGGCAGAAGCAGAGGCCAAGGCGGTACGCATTCGCTCACTCGCTGACGCAGAGGTCGCGGAAGGGTTTGCACGCGAAATGGCAAGAGGCCGCCTCGAGATCTTGCGTACACACGCGTTCGGGAACAAAACGATGTTCGTGCCCACGGAGGGCCTGGGTAGCATCGCGGGTCCGATGGTGTCAGGGATGGCTGCGGGAATGGGCGCAGCGGCAGCGAAGGCTTGAGAATTTGGACATTGATTTGAGATAGAGCTCGAGGGTGAGGTACGTCCACTAATGGACGTACTTCCACGCAAATGGTGTAGTTTGTTCAAGGGCTCTAAACCACCGTACAGTTTTGTTTCTAATGATTTCTCACGATTCACTCCTTATACTAACACAATACTTCACACGAATGATTACGTTACCTAGTGATCACGTTATTGACTGATTGCGTTCTCGAATACAATACTGGAATCAATGGACTCTACCTTTGTTGTTATACACCTTGCATGCACAGTGCCCCTTCCACGCTCTCCCAAGAATGGTGGGCGCATTCAGCTTCAAGTTCCTCGTCTGTTCAACGATCAGCCACAGTGACCGTGACATGTGTGTGTGGTTGGCTGTGACAGGCACCGGACCGACGGGACGACGGTCCCAGTCATTTCTTCCAACCGACTTCGGGCCTTAAGGGCAGGGGTAGGTGAGTTAGCACAAATGACAACGACAAGAATGAGCAAAGAGAAGCGACCCCTACCCCTGGATGAGGAGGATCCGACTGCAGGGACTCTCCATGACACTGGCAGACCTGCCACGGTTCCCTGCACGACTCCATCAACCCAGCAACCCTACGAGGCCACCACATCGCAACTCCTTGCATCCCGCACCCCTTCTTGACCCTGAAAAGTTGCGGAGGGAGATCCGTCGTCCTGCACGGGACTCATTTCGAACGGCGTTCGAGGCAACGGCAGGGACCTGAGACACTACGCGGAGTCACCAGATCATCCCAAGCAGCCTTATACGCTGTCTAGGGTGGCGAACGTCGCTGCGATGGACTGCAGCAGTCGATTGGCCTAGTGCAAACATAAGTCTAAGCCCGATTTAACCCACCCCCTCGGCATATGGCCCTGTAGTGATGTTTCGATCGTTGACGCTTTTCGAAGCACAATTCTTATCGTCATTTGGTCCTCCCTGCTCCATGATCACATTCCGACACGTCGAGTACCATTAATGTGGCCAGTCACTGACAAATCGATCGAAATTCTACAGTGTGATGACTCGACAACCTACTTTCCGTAACAAGAACGTTTCAGAATGACACAGACCCACTGGTCCGAATTCAACGGTATCACAATGCATACTGTCTACAGACATGAGGGGCATAGGCACAAAGCAGAGAAAACAAACAAAGATTTCAAAATCATCATCAACATACAGAATCAAGAGTTATTGCGGGTGCTCGCTTGTGCTGCACTGCCTCTTACGGCTTACGACTACCTTTTCAATCCTCAACCTTCCCGAGCGGAGTCTTTGCCATCACGCTGAGGACCTCGAACAGCACCTGTTACCAGTAAGTGACTAATCAAAACACGGTACACAGAGCAGCGTGCGGGCTTACGTCTGCAGCGGCCATGGTCGTCAGCTCAGCATTGGTGTCGTACGCCGGCGCCACCTCTACTATGTCAGCAGACACGATGTGTAGCCCATCCAGGCCTCGCAGGATGGTCCTGAGTTCCCGCGTGGACCAGCCACCAGTTTCTGGGGTTCCAGTCGCCGGCGCAAACGCGGGGTCGATGGAGTCAATCTGGAGACCAAGGTGGGTCTGAGCAGCTTGACACGAAGAAACACGAGAACCAGGCTTACGTCAATTGATAGGTACACCGGACGGTCGCCGACCGTCTCCCGGATTTTCTTGATGATTCCAACAGTGCCTACATATAGAGCACGGTGACCATGAGTGTTATGGCAGAGTATACTTGGGCAGCCAACGCCTACCGATGGTGTCGATCTCGCGGGCCTCAATCCTCTTGAAACCGGCTGTGTCGTCGTTCTCGTAGTCCGCGGGTCCAGAGAGCGTCGTCCGGATCGCGCCGTGCTACAAAACAAATAACTAGGATCATCAAATTCCATTTATGATGACACACGGGAAATGGGCGGTTGAGGGTGGGGTGGTAGAGATCTATGATACTTGCAATTGAGCTTCCATTATGTATGAGGCCTTCTTGGCTTGCCCAGTAGAAGTACGTGCCGTGATTGATTGCGGCCTGCGCGGACGGGGCCCCACCGAAGACAGAGGGCTTCCACGTGTCTAGGTGCGAGTCGAAGTGAATGACGGAGATCGCGCCGTATGCAGAATGGATCGATCTGAGAAGAGGCAGTACAATGGTGTGGTCACCTCCGAGCGTGATCAGACGAGGGTGGTGCTTTCCATCAGCAGAAATAGGCTTCAGGGGCTTTCCTGAGAGCGAGTCGTTGCCCAGAGGCGAGAACGTCGTGCGGTGCAGGAGTTCCTTGTGCCCATTCTCGATTTGCTGGATTGCGAACCTGTTGTCGTACGGTGTTACAGGAATGTCTCCGCAGTCGACAAGCTTGAGACCAGACAGGAAGGGATTCACTTCGAGTGGTACGTTATAGCCCCCGTAGAGTGTGAGACGGCGAGACCCGGCACGTATCCCAGCGGGCCCGAACCGAGCACCGGGCCTATATGATGTACCCGTATCCTGTATTCCATTGCTTCAGTAATTCCAGCACTTCAGAGGAGCGGGTATGCACTTGCAAAAGGTGCCCCAATGAAGGCGATGTCAAAGGAAACGTCTTTCTCCCTAGTCAAGCACTCTACCCAAGGAAGCTTCGCAAAGGTCGTTATACCAGAGAAGATAGAGTCAGCAGTGACTGAGATGCAGAGATCCATCAGGTATGAGACAGGCTTTACGCAGGATTTCGACTGGTACAAACCCTCGTTATCACCTGGGTACATTGCTTGATATGGGTAGCGGTAATATCCCATAGGCATCTGGTTTTCGTCACCATTGTCGTGGCCAGATGACAAGGAAGCCAGAGAGAAGATCAAAACGGAAAGAAGGGCGCGTCTGCTATGCATCGTAAACTCCAGGTCAGGTCGAGACGAAGGCCTCGATGTACCAGAGCACGAGCATTATAAAGCACATCTGGCATCGCACGGAAAATGCTGATAGGAGTCTCGTCCTCTGCGGTTATCTTTGACGAAGTTTCAGTAAGTGCCACGGGCTGGTGATGATCAGAAACTGTGGAGAACTTTATCGCGGTGATCGGGTTCTTGTCGGCCGCGAGGCGATCGTGAACCGTCTTATCGCAACACAAAGTAAGATAAGACCGGTGCTGACCTACTAATTGGAGATGATCGCATTGCTGAGAATTGCTTGAGACACGCCTTTCTATGTCATTCGGTCACGGGTTGGTCTGGAAAAAGAGTAGGTTAACAGGCAATAAATAGCGGAGGCGCGCTTCCGTAAGACATCCCACAGTAGCTGAGAAGAAATGCCGTGATGGTGTGGTGGATCGCAAGGTCGGAAGTCGCCCCGAGCCAAAGACTGCGGCGAGGCCATGCTCAGACGCCGTAGGGTCGTCCAAACACGTATGAATTTTCTCTGCCTTGAAATGACAAATGAAGCAGGCGGTGCCGTCGTTAGCGATGCCGTCTAGACCCATGGAACCAATAAGTGCCATGAGTTCCATCATGACGGCAGAAGAACGGCATGGTTGTGCACCTTGAATGAAAAGATGAGTTCCGGTCGAAAACTGGAAACTGTGCTCCAATGATGGTGATGGTTGGCCAATGACCATTCATCCATCAGTGTGGGAGCGATAGCCAAGCTTGCGCTCCGCCTGGCCCCGTTGCAGGAACCACCGGAAATTGCGGCCCCATGCTTACCAGTATGCATGCTTGGAGCAAAATCGGAAGAGAAGTACTAGACCGCAAGGAGTTCAGTACCAATGTGACTGATCGCAAGGCGCTGACCATTAGATATAAATAATGGACAGAGAAGCGATGACCCCCCCACCTTCTGAAGCCCTTACCAGAATGCCTGCTAATGAGACAACCGCCCTTCTCACAAGGGATTCGTTTTACGAGAACACGCGGCTGGCTGAACGCGAAAGTTTTGACTTGCCTTCTTCGGAGACGTCATACCAGCCACACGGCGGAAGATTCGAAATAATTTATCTCTTCAAGAATTCTATCCCAGGTTCGCCTTCCTTTTTTTCGACTTATACTTCGACAACCTTTTGATCTTATTCTCCCGGTCTAACAGTCATTTTCTCCTATGTTTTACAAAACTCCACACAGACCATCTCTGTGCTTATCGTCGGGCGTCTCGGCCCCAACGAACTCTCAGTCGCTGCTTTCTCGCTTATGTTGGCTTTTGTAACTGGCTAGTATTTATTTCTTTCATTGTCTTGAGCTGATCCCACGCGCTTTCCCCCGTAGGTTGGAGCCTTGCTCTGGGCGGAACGACGGCGCTGGACACATTGGGCTCCCAAGCCTTCACTGGTGGCAAGAACTCAACTGACTTATCCATCCACCTCCAGAGATGTATCCTGCTGTTGCTGATTCTATTTTTGCCGGTCGCTATTGCGTGGTCACGCATGGAACCCATTTTGCTCGCCTTGGGACAGAATCAGCGCCTGGCTTTCGATACACAGCGATACCTGCGAGTTCTGCTCACCGGCGCACCCGGGTATATCGCCTTTGAGAGCTTAAAAAAGTACCTTCAATGTCAAGGCAAGTATCTCGGACAAATAATCGCGTTGCGCTGAATAACATCCCCAAAGGCATCATGATGGCATCTACACTAATATTGCTTATTATCTCACCCATCAACATTGCTCTGAACATAGCCTTGGTGCATTACACAAGGCTTCGTCTTCTGGGATCGGCGGCCGCCTTGTCCATCACTTACTGGCTCGCGTTTGGCTTGTTATCTGTGTACACAGCATATTCACCATCTCATAAAGCACATAAAACGTGGGGCGGCCTCCAGTTGCGTGCCGTCATTAATACGAGGGATTGTATAAATTTTTTAAAGTTGGCTCTCCCCGGAATTGTGATGGTGGGATCAGAATGGTTAACTCTGAACCTCTTCTTTCGCACCATATGGTCACTGATAATGGGCAATAGGGCTGCCTTCGAGACTGTCGCGCTTGCAGCTGGCCGCTTAGGCCCTATCTCCCTTTCGGCACAGTCAATTATCATGACCACAGACCAAAGTATGTAACGCGATCTCCTTTCTTTGTCCGCCGTCTGATCAAATATGATGTAGTCCTCAATACGATACCCTTTGGGATTGGTGAGTGTCTGGAGCGTCGTGCCTTGCTCGCCCTTTGGTTAAAATCCAACACTTTCACACAGGTGTCGCTGCTTCAACCCGTGTCGGAAATCTGATCGGTCAGCGGTCAGCAGTAGACGCGAAGTCTGCAGGCCATCTGTCTGCCCTTTTGAGTGTAGTCACTGGCTGTCTTGTCATGATGACACTTCTCGGTGTCAAAGACGTGCGTGTTGTCACGATTGATCATACGGAGCACTGATGCACTTCGATCAAGATTTACGGGTACATCTTCACAGATGATGAGGATGTCGTCCGCCTTGTCAGCAAAGTCATGCCTTTGGTGGCCTCTTTTCAGGTATCCGATTCCCCGACTAACTATCAATGCCCTCTTCTGAGCTCACGTGAAACAGATAGCGGATGGTCTCGCCGGATCTTGCGGTGGAGTTCTTCGTGGGCAAGGTAAAAATGCCCAAGAAAACGTCTTCATATCTCCTTTAGTCTAATGATGACTGTTTAGGCCGGCAGCATCTTGGGGCCCTGTTCAATATCGTGGCGTATTATATCTTAGCCCTGCCATTTGGCATCTATCTTGCATTTGGAGCAAACCTTGGACTGCAAGGCTTATGGATAGGTCCGTGACTTTCAATTTGAGCCTTCTCTTGGCTGAATTTGTACTTTTTGCAGGTCAGGTCGTGGCATTGTTCCTCGTCGGCCTTGGAGAATATGCTGTTGTCTGGTTCGGCACAGACTGGGAGAAAGAAGTCGAAAAGGGAATCAAACGCAATGGTTAGGTGGTGTAAAGACCGCAAGGAGCGTGCGAAATGGTGCTTACAGACTTTGAAACGTCTAATTTTGTCATCCTGGGGATTCAATCTTAAATTCTTCTCCTCGGAGATGTTTCTCAACTCTTGCTTTATGGACGTGACGGCGGCGAGATGATTCAGTTACCTATTCTTACTTTTCGGTTTCTTCTATGAACACATGCAGCGTTCAGGTACGGAAGTAATCTCAGCAGGTAGCACCAACTACGATCGGCTAATGGGTTGCTTTTTGTAATGGAATTATCACACCGCTATTTCACAATAACTGATCTCAGGCGGAGATGACCCGAACGTCCACGTCTCATAACATAATTATGACCTACCTATACAGCACTTAGCCGAACGACGTCGAAGGGATCCACCACACAGCAAGACAACAGTCCACATTATCGATGGGCATCGCTGGGCACTGGCATACCACTGGAGGAGCACAGCATAATGGAAGGCAGTAGTGTACACCACACTACCCTTCAGGAAAACCCTACTGTACTATTCAGCTCTTAAACAACTGGCTTGAATGACAGGTTTTCATCCATTTTGCTGGAATCACATGCTAATTGATACTGAGCAATTGGCGTGCAAGACGTGGCACACAAGTAGTCTCCTCCAGACCTTGACTACATACAAAGCACACAAGAGTGTTAACAGCTTCTATATTTATGCATCACACCTGCTAGAGTACGGGAGCTGGATGACAGAGGCATGGACAGGGATCAATTCGATAGGGATCGTTGTCGTTAATCATAACCTGCTTGGGAATGTCTCCGATGAGCCCCGACTCTGACTTCAAACATTTACCAGGGAAGTGCAACAACGCCATCCAATCAGCAAGCTGGCAAAGATTTAGTCAAACGACAACGAAATGAGAACAAGTCACGCCCTTGCCACGCCGTAGACAGCAATCCAAGAGAAACTCGTGACAGGAATCGCCACTACGTTACCAACGAAACCTGTACGATAAGAAACAATGAACTTTATTGCCCAGTCCATCCTTTTGGCTGAGCAAGAGTATAAGAGTCAGCTATGTATTGCAGCGTGATCAGGAAGTACTTGCCTTTATCTCTTCACCCAGAGAGCGCACAAACAACTTCGGTCGCTCCGCCGTCTTAGCACCCTCTTCTCCTGAGTCCCAAGTGTAGCTTGCACCTACCACAAGCTTGCTGCCGTCACAGTTGAACGCGATAGACGCGATGGGAGAGTCACTCCTCGGATATTGACGAAGGCGTTTCTTCACTTTATGATCCCAGATAGATACGGTGCCATCTGACCCTGCAGACGCAAAAGTATTGTACCTACAGTTTGGGAGGAGAACATGCTTAACGAAAACCTTAAGAACGGAAACAAGGACATACACTGGATGGAAAGCTAGGGAATTTACAGGCCAGACGTGATCGACATCTTCTATGGTCATGCGATGACACTTGAAGGCATATTTTTTATCTTGCACCTCTGGGCTGGGATCAAAGTACTCGACTGCAATCCTGCCCTCAACAGAGGCTGTTGCATACCCTAATACAATAGGTAAGTCTTGCACCTCACGCACAAACATATTCCGTGAAGTAAGTCACTTACCTTGGCCGTCGGACATACAAGCCAGTGCCCTGGTCATAAACTTCAAGCTGCTTTCTCTCTTCTGCTCCGGTGCATCCATTTTACGGATATCATAAATGTGGAAAAGCCGGCTCGCCATCGCCACAACGAGCATATTATTCTTCAGGTCCATGAAGTAAACTCGCTCGGGAAGCTCGTGCGATGACTGCTGAGGGGAAGATGCGCGGGGGTCCCAGAAACGCAGTGTACGGTCCCACGAACCTGTGATTAGTGCATCTGTAACGGAAAGTGCATATGTAAGTCGAGGCGGCGGAGAGAGAGGAGCTACAACTCACTGGCATTTTGAGACCAGTTCATGCTTGAGATAGAGTTAGAGTGCTGCCCGAGATTATGAACTTTTTCCGTCTCCAACTCCAGCCTACGTGGGTTCAATCAGTCGGTAAACAAGTAGAGAAGAAAAGATCCAATAAACAACACACTGTCGGACAGAAGTATCAAAACCACCACTGTACGCGTGAGACGCGTCCGAAAAGGCAATGGAAAGAACCGCAGCACGATGGTCAAACTTGGATTTTTGCTCATTTGTGGAAACGTCGTAGAACCGAACAGTCTGCATATACAGGACGCATCACCTTAGGAAAGGCTGAACAGAATTTGTTCGTGGTAAAATACAAGACATACCGTATCCCACGAGGAAACCAGCAAGTGGTTCGGGCTATGAGGGGAAAAGCGGATGGACGAGATACCATCGAATGGAGGCGAAGATAGTTCGACCTGATCTGCCAGAAGTATTAGGATATTGTATCGTCAACCATTAGACTAACATACCAGACATTTCTGCAGCACGACGAGTCGACCAGGATTATAGAATTGAATTCGCGGTCGGGGCAAGAAGATGGCAATGCAGCGGCCAGTGGAACTTGAAAGCTCAACGGCCTTGGCGCGTGATCCCAATGAGAAATCACGTGGATCAACGCGTCCTGATTCCATTCAATTGTTGAACGGAGAAGCTACCCTGCAGCAGAACATGTTGGCTGTACATCTCAAGTGTCCAAGCTGAACCTTGGTTCCATCATTTGTCTTAGGATGGGGTTCTGGCTTATTTCGTGCCCAAACCTCGATCTCTTTGATACTCTCTGGTAGGCCACCCAGGTTTCGTATAGGAACAGACAACCTGTCAGAAACAAAGCTCATCAACACAAAAAGATATGAAATGGTTGGGCTCTCTGGTAGCCATGTGACCGCAAGAAGAGAATGTAGATAAGCAATGCGAGGTTCAAGTCAGACAACATTGAATGACCAAGTGTGCATTCTGTGATTGGTTTATGTCTTGCATAGGGCAGGATATACAACAATGAAATGGAAAATAAACTGAACAAAGCCACTCTCCAAACCGAGGTTCATGCTTGTGGTCTACCAACCCATCACCTGTCTATTATGGACACCTTGGACTCATTTGGTTACCGCGGCACGGACAGTCCGTCAGCTAGAGACTGCTTTACAACTCACCATGACCGGGTTGGCGGCACGCATAAAGTAAAATGAAGGATTTTGCAGCTTTCGCGCCCTGAACACGATACTCTTGCAATATTGCAACTTGCTATCATCTTATCCGAGCCCACGTGGCCTTTCGCTTTCACAAACAACCACTAAACAGCGCGATCAGCGGTCTCAAGTTGAACGGAAGTTTATATCGTAACTCGACTGGCTCCATTTAGTAGAAACCTTAGTCACATTCAGAGGTGTGCAATAGAGCTTCGCTTGATGAACAACTCGACTTGATGTACTGTATATACCAGAACCAAAAACCTCGCTTGCATTACAGTACAGTAGGGGAATGATATCGCTGTAATAACTTGAAGCCTGTGGGCGCGTAAAATGGAGGACTTGGCCGGAGTTATAACAATCAATTAGAACGACGAACTTATCTTCTCAGCAACGGGGATTACCGAGGTCATGCTCGTCCTATAAGTTAATCAAACACCTTGACAATCTAATGCCACGGACAGCCTTGGTCCTTGTACACCCAATATGAAAGAATAAGCCACGTCCGGCCGCGGCGGAGCTAAGATAATAACGATCTAATAGAAAAGGAGCCTAGTGCTTTTGTGATGCATGTATCCATGTGCTCACTGAAGATACTAGGTGTATGACAAGACCAGGAAGAAGGGCCTTCCCCGTTGACCGGTTTCATGTCTAGACACCGGCTTCGGAATGGGAAGGGTATATCGTCTTTGGCTAGTTCCCGGTGCACATGTGCAGCACTAGCCTCTCCATATATGTCATCAATATTGTAAGTGCTAGTATGAAATCACCAATGAAAATGTCACCTGATGAAGACAGGCATCAAGGGTCACTCACCAGTCACTAAATAAGTGGAAGACTCGAGCATTTTGTTCAGATTTTCCACGAGAATCAGATTAGGATCAGACAGTTCGTGGCTGCCGAACTGACCCTAAAAGCTACTCTTCGTGGTGCGACAGGCTCGGATCTGTTGTCAGTCGAACGAGCGAGGTTACGGAGGGCTCACTCGAGAATATAGGACGAATGTCTTCTACTGAGGTCAGCTACGGAGACTAGAGTGCACCATATATCACGCAGCGTCACCAGGATCGAGAACTACGCCCAAGCGCGAAGAGACTAACCATAATGCGACAAGGGGACTCGTCCGCCTTGTCTCCAAAGACATTTCGAAACAGAGTTCTGCGACAGTGACGCCCAATGATTCGATTTCTTCCCTTGTGGCCGCACTAGACGGATTTGTGAACCAGGTTGCGCATGTCCGCGGGGTAGTACTAACGCGAAATAGGCAATGTGCTCCGACAAATACAACACACCTGGCACTGTGACCTTGAGTATCCAGATCAAATTCTTGACATTGTTGAAGACGTAGTTGACGTTGGACCACCCCGCATATACGGTCAGGCCTTGTACACTGCAGTTACATACTACTGTAGTGCGAAGCGACATGCCTGTCATTCACAGCGCGAATAACATTCTAATGGACTCACGCCATTGCTGTTTTGAGAGCGGTCAGCAAAGGCACGACGAAAGCTCGACCCCAGATCCTGCATGCGGTTATTACCGGTCATCACAACCTACCTATCTTGCAGAATGCACAGGATTCGCTGACCGCGCGTACTGTATTTCAATCACAGAACACCATACTCACCGCTTACGACAACAAAAAGCAATATCACTATGCCTAGGGCCCGCGCTGGTATTGGTATCAAACGTTTGGCTCAATGGCGTATGACCGACATTCACGGTATAGGTACTCAATCTGGAGGTCGGACCGTGAATGAGCGCTCCGCAGACGGCAACTAGAAAATTTGCCCATCGCAGCTTCAAATGGCTAGAGCAATGTGCGAGACTTCGGAGTCACCTCTGAGACGACACCATGTCCCTCCGATTCAGTCGGCAGAAACGAGGATACTCGTGAATAATTACCTTTTCATCCTCTTATTTAGTTAAGATCAAGGTTACACCTGTGAGAATCCATGAAAACAGGTCGTCAGCTAGTGGAAGATACGTCTGCTGAGACTGTTGCCCACTAACTATGCACCCTGAGGCTGTGGAGCAGAGAGTCACGATAGAAGCAAAACCGGCAGTGGCCAGTTTCCAGCACACAGCCTCCGGGGTGTAAAATACCTTCTCGCTGCCGGGTTGCCGAACATCGTACCCAGCTCGAGCCAGGCGAGAACTCCACAAGACGACAAGACAAAAAAACCAAGGACCTACAACATGATGAATGTCCCAACCGAGCCGACCAAACCGAGGATAGACGAAGGTGAAGAGAAGATATCAGTCCCGATTATGCACGCGGTTCTGCGAGAGAACGGAGTCCAATGCTTCCTACGTTTGATAATTGTGAGATAAAGAATCCATCCCCTCTGACAACGCAAGAGCTTGAGATTCGGGGTTAGCTGTAAATGACTACACCCTGCGTTTCAACGTGCCAAAAAAAATCGCAGGCGCAGACCAATCACACTGTCGACTCTTGGCTAACCGAGAATAGTCTTTGAAACGAAACGAAATCTCGTTCAGGCGTAAGAATTGGGACCGGGGAAACAGATATATGCATTTTTAGTAGTCTGATTCACTTGTTCAGCCTGTACACGAGTTCGTACGTCGAATTTTGTCGACATCGCCCCAATAGTAAGACATCATTCTAGCTTGCCAATAATACTCTATACAACAAAAAGGATTCAGTGGAATCAAGCACACGTCATTGATGGTCTCCAAGTACGAAACGTGAACATCGATGACGTGCTATTACCACTATTCCCGACCTCTGAAAGTCAAGCACAACGTAAGGGACTACAGACGGAAAGACTTCCCTGTCATATGGGCTACCAAGCTGCTACGACAGCTGATCGAGAGATGATCAGTATCCTGGATAAAAAAGACAGTGAACGTAACGTACGAGTGTCTGTCTCGCTCCAGTCTGGACCGCCTTTGCCATACACGTACCCTGGTGACTGCTTGAGGTCGAGGTCCCACTCCCGACCATCCTTCCACTGGACGAACTCGGTCTCCTCCGCGAAGACCTGTGACCATATCTCTTCCATGCGCTGCATGCGAACAACTACATGCGGCTCCTGTGAAGTTGCACGCCATTCCTTTGCCCGCGCAAAGACGTCTGGGCGCCCCTCCGCAACGTCCTGCCACTCCAGACGAGCACGCCGCACATAAGGAAGAAGGAAAAGGCGCGGGTTATTCAGCGTGGCGCCCAATTTTGCCGACCAGAATGACAGGGACAGGTGACGGCCGCGCTGACCAGGTGAGCCAAGGCTGAGCACAAGCATCTGCAAGTTGCTGCATTCACGGAGCGCGGATTGGATTACCAGTACTACTTCCCGCAATGTGTTCTCGCACTGCTCTGCGCGCGTACTGATGGCGATGTGAGTGAGTGCGGTAAGATTGCACAGATAAGATGCGTTGAAGCCGTTAAGTGTGGATGTATGAAGGTGCGTAACGGCACGAAAATATGGTTCATGGAAGTTAACAGGCATGGGAAGCCCAAGGTGATAGAGCATCAAAGTGCGCGGACATATGTTGTGTTTTCTGAGCCAAAAGGCGTGTGCGCCTAACAGTTGTGCAGAGATAGCGAGGTTGTGTACATCTGTAAATGCGCCGGCTATACTCTCGAGGGTCTGCTCGATTGAGGGTCTTCTCAAAGGTACGGAGAGGGCTAGGGAATGGATGGGGATTCGAGTAACATGGCGAAATGTTCTTGGAAACGGCACAGACAAGAAGGAGTGCCGTTTGGGAAGGAGTGGCGCAGCGAACGCCGCAACTTGGTCTGGTCCTCGCAAAAATACATTGTGGTAAAGACAGGGAAGTATCAGGCGGCGGACTGAACTGGAGACGAGACAGAGATTGCAGGCGTCTTTGAGGCTGGAGAATGCCATGTAGACAAGGACTTCATGAACGAGCTCCACAGGGAGTCGGCTCCATAGCACTGACTCCAGAGCTGGCTCAATCTCGACAGTCGGATATGCCTCCAGCTTAACACAATGACTAGAAGGATGTTAGTCGGCGCGCATTGCCGCCGCAATGCAAAGTGAAAACAAGCTGTACCTCAGGCCAAGCATGAAACTCTGCAACATAATTTGAGCTCTGGAGGGGGCTTGAGGACTGTGCCAAACGAGAAAAGGAACACGCCAATGAGTGAACTTGAGTGACTGGGTCACTTTCGCGTTTCCAAAGTTTGGGCAGGTCACATGATTCCCTGGAGACAAGCAGCTGATGCCACGTATATGCCCATTGTCCCCTAGCCGCTAGCAGAATCCCTTTTGTTCGAAAATGATATATTCCTTTCCCATCGATGGTACTCATGGTTCATCCTGCACATCTCTCTGGTCATGTTATCAACAAATCGTCTGGCATTGTAAGTCATCCACATTTATGAGGAATAAGACAAGCTAAATCAAGAGTCATATACAGCTCATAACTAACGGAGTGTGTCCCTTAGGGGAGGGAGGTAAATGGATACCAGATGTGATATAAGTACAGTTGGTCGTCGAGACCTCCCGTACGCAGGAAAGGATTACAACTGATACACAAATGTGGAGCGTCCGGTTACAGCAAGGTGAGAAGTACAACAAGGATTCCGGGCGAATCGAAAGGTAAGATACAGCAATCTGTAACAGAATTATCCAACTTGCAGGCGGCAAGAAATCATAGACGCGTCTTAGAAGCCTTCTACGGATGGGGGCATGTCGTCGAATGGGAAGATGGACCCGTAGTGGTCGGATGTTGTGTCAACGGCCGCACCAGAGGCATAGTGTGCAGACTCTGGCGGGCATCCCTTGGGTATGTCCCTATCAGGTACATCAGCGTCGTCATATCTGGGAACTTCGAGCTCAATTTGCGGGATCAGGTTGATATCGAAGTCCTCATTGAACAGCGGCTCCCCCCCGTCCGACCAGAAGCTATGCTGCTGCCACCCGTAAGGTGGATAGCCAAGTGGAGTTTGCTCCACACATCCCATCGAAATGGGTGCTTGCTGTTGCCCAGCCATGCAGATTGAGCCGTGCTGCTGCCACGCATCCCCAAGGAACTGCATCGTCTCAAGCGTTGTCGTTGGCGTGTATGGTCCACTGTGTGGGGATGACGCGCCGGAGGAGCAGTCCGTGAATGGAGCCGGGGAGATAAGTATCTGAGCAGGTGAAGAGAAGGGATCGTCAGACGGGATGGCGAGCGGATCCAACAGAATTTCGTTCTTTGATCTGAAAACATGTTCGGCGTAGTCGAAGAACCCATGGAAAGACTCGGCAGCCTTATCAATCACGTCAATACGGTGCTACGATCATAGAAGAAATAGGAAGACATGCCTGAGGGTCTGGGTTCCAGCCTTGTGGTTGGTCAAAGGGTGGTAGGAGGCTATCGGAAGGTGCGTAGTCACCGTTCATGATAGTTGGAATCATGTGGGGACGGCGCGAGATCTTGGGGATCGTCGAAGATGAAGTTGGCGTCGATGGCATGTAGAGCGTAGGAATCTGAATAGCCTGCTGGAAGGCAGGAGGCGGCGTAGGCGCTGAAACTGCACGGCGGCCGCTACGAGAAAGAGCGGGTAGAGGAAGCACCACAGACATGCCGTCAACATCCGTCTCTGCCCCATCCGCCCTGATCCCTTTGCCCTTCGCGCTCTTCTTGCCCTTCACTCTCTGAGGCCGGTAGACGTAATTCGGGTACAATTGCTCGTGTTCCTTCTTCTTCTCCTTAGCAAGGTCCTCCCAGTACTGGCGTTCCTCAGCCGGGAGGCTCTTCCACTGCTGGCTGATCATCTTCGATAGATCAGCCTGACGCTGTTTCTTACTAGGCAAAATAGGATGGTCGACACCCTCGGCACCCTCTCCTGCGCCCAGCGCAAGGTTACGGTCCTCGCAGCACTTACGGCGGAAAAGGATGAACGCATTCTCTGGCCGCTTGATGTAATCTTCATCACCCTTCTTAGGCCGACGTTCGTTGGATTCGCTGACCGTGCAGCGGCGTCGGCGGGGTGTGGATGCGGTGGTCGCCGAAAAGAGCTTGATGCCCGTCGTCTGGAACGACGATTCAGACGAAATTGACGAGGGTGTGTGGATCATAATGGGGGGAGTCTGTCGTTTGAGGTCGGGCTCAAACGGGGAGTTGGACAATGAAGAACAGGAAGAGTGAGTAGTAGGGAAGGTAAAGGCGCGCGGCGTCGGTGAAATAATGTTTAAAGTCGGCGTCTCGGGGTTGTCCACGGTCACTTCGAGTGCTGATGATTGAGCTGGTAAGTACGGTCATAGGGCATCGTCGCAGGAATGGATACCCACATCGAGGATAAGTATTACGAGTTCGACAAGCTGGCATGGTTGTTCTATAGCGGACAACGGAAAGCCACAGAAGAGATAACAAAGGGGAAGAGTCAAGAAGGATGGGACTCCTGCCGGTACAGGAGGGAGACTAGTAGGGGGATGCTCGGGATGATAGGGAGGTATCGCTTCGGTCTTTTGTTTCGCGAGGCCGGGGAGGTACAAACAATTGAGAGCAGGTTGCAATGGCGGGTGACAACACGGGTGCGAATAGCTTTATAGTCTAGCTCGGGATGGCACTAAAGTTCCTCCGGATCGTGCTTGACTTTCCGTAAAGTTCAGATCTGAGTACGTCGCTCCAAGTCATTGTTTCGACCAGATTGGGATCGTCGAGGGCCATATTACCTAATTCAGCGTACGTCCTCCATTTTATGTCAAAATAAACCCCAACAAAGTTATTGTCTTGCACCATGAGAAGGCAGACCATGAGTACCGACCATTCGGCCAAATTTTCCCGTGGGACGCAACTGTTCCGACCCTTCACCTTCTGTTATCTCCTTTGACTGGCTGGATAAAGTCCCGTGCTTAGTCCATTATCATTTTATTACGACTTCTACTTATTGCCGCTTGACTGCCGCCCATCCCGCGCTCTCCGCCGATTAGCTCCTGTTCCATGGTTTTTTTCCGTGGATGCATCCGCTTCTCCCACCTCAAGACTTCTGCATGGACCCCCCGCGAGTCATCTCCGTAACCGGTAGACTTCGCCATGGGCACCGCCCGGAAGCCTAACGGCATCTCTTACATGTCAGCACCCTCCCCCGTTTGGAAGGAGGGCCCCGACTCCTCGTCGATGCGTTAGCAACGTCCGAAACGTAGCTCCTCAAGGCGTGGCGAGTACAATTGGGTTCTAGATCGCATGACTGTCTCTCTGCTCTACGTAGCTGTGGCTGTGCCATCGACGCCTTCTGCTCGAACACCGCATGGATATCTGGTCTAGTCTACGTTGCTGTGGCTGTGTCACCGATGTCTGCCGCTTGGACATCGTAAGGGTGCCCGGTGTAGTCTACATTGCAGTGGCTGTCACCGACATCTTTTAATTAGACATCGCAGGGGTGGTCTGCGTTGCAATGGCTGTCACCGACGTTTTTCTTAAGGGTATCTGGTATAGTCTACGCCGCAATGGTTGTCAACGTCTTCTGCTTGGACATCTCGCACGGTCCAGTCCCGTTTGCCCTCTGCCCAGTCTTCAGAAGTTGGATCCGCTGTCAGTCGACATGGCGTATTCCACTTGTGCTCCAGCTCCGTCAATCGGGAGCTCATCATGAACGGAAACCCGTAATCAGCATTCCTATCCTGGACACTCTCTTGAGGCTGTGGAAAATAGGTGGGCGGTATGATGGTCGTCTGATTTCATTTCGCCTATGGGCCAACTTGAAGCTCCCTTTTCTACGGCATTAGAAGCTTAATATCGATTGGTTCCATGTGTATATAATCGTGACTATGATGTATGAAGACATGTTGGGCGTCGTTCGCATGGCATTGTGGTAGACTACAGTTCGGAATTTTTACGGTGTTCAAATATGAAGGTGTAGTGGACACACAAACCATTGTTTTTGCCATATGCGTCTGCTTGGCCACGGGGATGAGGATCCACAAATTGCGTCATGGCTGGCGGTCGCAGCACATGACCAACAATGCTATCGCGATTCATGGCAGTGACAGAGTGCCCCTTCAGCTTACCGTGATTAGTTCATCGGGTCAGCTCGGAGCACGGATGGCTTTCGTGGCGTCCACAGGGATACTGTAAATCATCCCTTGCTCGACTATCTCTGGCATCCCTGTCATATGATGATGCGTTAGGGAATCGCGTCCGTCAGGACAGGAACCCGCGGATCTCTGGTCAGGTAGCCACATGGCGCTTCCCTGAGTTCTCATGACGCTGCTTCACTCTCTGCACATACCCGAACTCCGCCTCAGTTGCTTCAGCTATCACCGGTACAGTACCAACAGTGCTGCGGAGCCCGCGTGGCCCATCATAAGACGTACGCGCCCTCAAGAAACAGACTTTCGGCTGGCTATGATCCGCTGCCACCTCCGCTCGCACGTCAGTGTGTCAATGGAGAGCCACACGAAGCAGGCCGTCACATCGCCCACCCCTGCATATACAGAAGGGCCCGCACGTCCCCACCACGGTACCCTATTGTGTTCTAGTCGGTTTCTAGGATACATTGGACAGGAGAGGTGGACGAGCAGATCACACCGCCTCGGAGCCCACCGATCAAACACGGGAAGATCTGTGCCCAGCCTCTGGTTACCATGCCTATGTAGGCTATAGCTACGGCGCTCCGCAATGGTATGTAGCGTGCTATTGGTATATGATGATTGACGCTGACGATCAGCAGCCCATACTATACTGCGGCTTGCGAACCCTCGTGTACGTATCCCGCCTTCAAGTTGCTTCCTCATAGATTTCTCGATCAGCAGAGGATACATCACGCTCCTATCTGAATTGCTGTGGCGCATAATTTTATGGCATGGTACGGAGCTTGTAGTGAATATATTCCCATTCCGATGGTCTGAACACAGTGGCAAGTCCGACATGTCCAAGCCCTTCGAAAATGTCCGCATATGCCCCAATTCTATACGCAAGCACGGAGAGGAATGGTCAAAGGGGCCCGGATCCCTTCCCGGTGCACCGTAGTGGTGGTGTCCTTAGTAGGGCCATCATTTCCCATCATACTGACACATGGGTCGAAAGAGAATGCGGGTCAGTTCGGGTGCGCTAGGACCCGCCGGTCTATCATATCAGAATCTCTGAAGGGTTTCTGGAACCGTTCCCTGTGGGCGCCAGTCTGGAGGGGCCGTAATTGCCGCTCTGGGGGCCCGCGTGCGCCGCCGTTCTTTTTCCTTTCTGAGCCCCGATCGAGTCATAGCTCCCACGCCACGCGTCCGGAGCCCTGAAAATTTCCCCAACTCTGCTCTTGGATGATTAAAAAAAAACGTGGCCGAGGAAGGCGACGAAGTTGATGAGAAACGCGGCGACTTTTTTTTTCGACGGTTTCGTAACACGTTTGGTATCCACCACGTGTTTTGGCAGGCTTTGGCCGATGACGATTCGGTAACTAAATTACAAGGCCCCTCCTGATCATATCGGGATCTAAGATCCCATCTGCCCCTTCCCCGCATTGTGGATCCCGACCTTGCCTATTCGCAGATAAGTCTGCTATGTGGTCGTCATCCTGTCTTCAGCTTGTTTTACCCATGTCAGTAGCCTGAGAATACGGAAAAGGCGACGACAACATCATATTCAGACGAGTCAATCTCATATGTACAAATATGCACTGGACAAGCTGGAGAAAGTTTGATACTGTAACTGAATAGACGGATCAGCTTCCGACTTGGTCGGCTTGACTAGATGCGACTCGGAGTGAGGGGACGTCGTCATCCCGAGAGAGGACATGGGGCTACGGTCAATGAAATGACAGAGGAACAGAAAGCGAGGGGGACGGAAAATTACTCTTCCGTTCCAGTCAAAGACGGTGTTATCGCTCCTAGCGCAGCCGCCGGCCTCATTATGTGAGCGATAAAAACTCCTCACATTCTCGCGATATCGGATACTGTCTGTACCTCGTAGAAAATACACCTCAGATTGAAAGACAATATAACCAGAGCCGAAGCAGCCTTACGTTGAGGTAGCCTGGAAGGCTGCCGGTTGTCGCACGCGAGATGGCGACATTTCTAGACAGGTGTCAGTCCGATGTGAACTGCGTCTGCTTGAAGACGCCTCGAGGTGGCGAGTGAGGTCACTTGAAAAACGCGTTGCGAAAAACGTGACTCGTGAGAGTAGTGTGGTGCTCTTTGCCGCACGCTAGGTCAGCCTGCCGCTGGTCCGTGGATGATGACGGCAGTGTGCACTGAACTCCGGTGCATGCTCCAAATCCCGACGTACGTTCCGCGGACGGATCTCATCAGTCTGCGCTACCACGATACCGGCACAAAGGCCGCGGGCAGAGGGAGGCGAAACGCAACCAGTTGAGACTGCGCGTATAGGAAATTCAAATGGTTAACGAAAGGGGCGGTGCAGGAAAGAGGAGACCGATTTGGTTTGGTGAGTTAACCCGGGAGCTGGACTGGCGCTAGAGGAGAACGCCCCTGAGAATGGTAGGTGCGAACTAGGAGTTTGGTGAAGCCTCTGCCGGTAAGATAGGCTCTATCTCTAACCAGCGTTGTCTGCGGAGAGGCTGAACAGTAACTGGTTTGAATATACGAAGAGGGCCAGCGGCAACAGAAACAAACTAGTTGTAGTATGGTAACATTGTCATTAACATTATGGCTTCAATCCGTGACTCGCCAGACTTGCTTAGCACCGTGTTATGATCAAGCGCTGTGTCGATTTTGTCCCGGATGTAGCTTATACTATATTAGGCTGTGGCTGAAAGATTCAGAAACGAGGACATCAACATTTACTAGAGTGGGTGTCCAAGCTAGAAATCACTCTATACAGTCCTTTAGGATAGTGAGTATTTCACTTGTATGTTTCCATCCGATGTCGTTCACCATGGGAGGGTCCTTGCAGCGTCAAATTCGTCAAGCATATATTGGATCATTGGACAGCGCAAGATCCGCTTTGAGTTTCTCCGTTGCTTCTGTTCAACACCGCCTTCTGTCCGCTTCGCACCTTTCCACATGTCTCGGGGCGTCAAACGCCATAGGTCTCCTTCGCCAGATATACTGGCAAAGCGAGAGGCTTCCTCATCGCTGACGCCACCCCCACCCTCTCCAAAAGCAACGGCATCTCAAACAAGCGCCACTGGATCGTCACAGAGAGCCAAAAAGCTTAAGGTGCTGGCGGATTTCACCTTGGCATCTCCGTTCCCGACGTACGCGCGCCCGACCGCCTCAGAAGCTGCCGATGTTCATGCGCTGCTTGCGAAGCACCATCCGTTGCACGATGGCCCCCGCCGAGACCCCTCCGTTACCAACAACTCTGCAGCGACATGCGGCGGCGTCCCGAACGTGATAGACTCGCTCATCGGCACCATACTGTCACAAAACACGTCCTCCGCGAACTCCACTGCCGCGAAACGCAGCCTCGACGCCGCGTTTGGACCCTGCGATTTTGCTGTGATGGCCGCGGCTCCGCGCAATGCCTTCATCGACGCCATCCAGCATGGAGGGCTCGCGAACAGAAAAGCGTCGGCGATCCAGGGGCTCCTGCAAAAGGTGCACGCGCGGCACGGGCAGTACTCGCTGCAGCACCTCGCTGACCGCGAGCGAGTCTCAGACGCAGCAGCCATGGAAGAGCTCGTATCATACGACGGCGTGGGGCCGAAGACTGCCGCATGTGTGTTGCTGTTCTGTCTTGGGCGCGACTCGTTTGCAGTGGATACGCACGTCTTCCGCCTGAGTAAGCTGCTTGGGTGGGTGCCCGCGAACGCCGACCGTGTGCAGGCGCAGATGCATCTCGATGTACGCGTCCCGGCAGAGTTGAAGTATGCACTGCACGTGTTGATGGTGCACCATGGGCGCGCTTGTAAGGGCTGCAAGGGCAACTCCACCAAATCCGCCACTGGCACGTGTGTGTTGAAGACTTATTTGAAGAATAGGAAGGGGGTCGACGAGAGTACAGGCGAACAGAATGTTAAAGAGGTTGATTCGGAAAACACTGGCAGGAACAGACGATCTAGCCCTTCAAACTCAAAGAGTGGGTGTCGTTGAGGCGGGTGTATCTTCCTAGATCACCCTAGGTATATTCTAGCCCATAATTCGGTAAGTTCTTCCATGAATTTCTTCTGATCTTTAGTACTCAATGCTCTAAACCCAGTCGATCCGTAACACAACTAGTATTAAACGAGAGGGCCCTTGAAGGTGCTGGGTTGCTGTCAGGTATCTCCTTGTCAAATGTCACACCGTCAGATAATAGTGCTATAGTTCCCGCTGGAACACCAGCTACTACGAGCGTGGTCTGTATTGTAAATCCCGGTGCATAGGCACGTCGAGAAGACATGGAGACGAGGTCCTGGTGTGGCGCCTCCGAGCTACCGAGTCAACATCCTTGAAGGAATAAGAACTACATAGCCAGAGTTCCAAAAATATCACACGATCCAATGAAATTAAGCCTGCAAATCCTAGGTAAAATATTGACCCTGACGATCTCAATTCTGCGCTAGGCACGCCAGCCCGAGGTCCTCCGAGAAGGTTGGGAAGGCATCGCGGCAGTCCTGGACAGGGCAGCCAAGTGCTTGGAACTGTATGGTATGGAAATACAGTCGACGAGCCTGAGGCGATTTTTCGGAATTAGAAATAGATCGACAAGAGAGATATGTCGGACGTAGCACTGTACTCAGGCTGGTGTAGTCGGCCGATTCACTGCCGGTGGCAACATATAAAGATCTGATCAGGCAGTGTCAGACATGTCTAGCACAGACCTTGACTACGTAGGTCAAGCCCGAGCCCTTCCCTGCCTCACAATGACCGCAACAAAGTGCGCACCAATGTGCTCGCTTTTATTTGTACGTGCGCTGGCACTCGCCGTTGTCGTAGTCTGCCCCATCGTGCTTGCCCCACCCCCACCCTGCCTGCCTACGCCACCCCTGCCTCCACCCTGCCTGCGCCACCCTACCTGCCCTACCCTGCCTCTACCCACCTCGCCCCGGCCCTCCCGGCCCGTCCGCTCCGCCTGCTTCCCCGCCTGCTATTTCCCGCCCGGCCCGGCACGGCCCACCCTGCCCTGCTTGCCCACCCCTGCCTTATAGCTCACTCTAAGGCCAGGAGCGAGATACTGTCAGTGCACCTAAAAATGGGGCTCGCCTCTCTACGTATAGAGGGTAAGTGTCTTTCTTTCACCTCCGCTTTCTCACTCCGCTTGGTTCGAACTGTGGCAGATATTTCTTTCCTCGGCTTCAGCTAGTGTAGCACTTGCAGGACACCCTCTGCAACGTTGGGAACGAGACTAGTGCACTGAATTCGTCATTGATATATATTAATGTAGATTATCTCTCTGCTATCTTGTACATTGTTTTTCTGTTTTTTTTGTACAAGATCTGGAGGCATTGGACCCGCCATAATTAATGGGTCTTATACTCATGTGTGCCTGTACCCGTGATGGGGGTATGGGTGCGGGTAAGTTCCCAAACAACCCGGGGGTCTACCCGTGCGGATACCTAGAGTTTCCCTGGCATGGCCTCGCTCTTGCTCCTTCCGACAGCTAAGTGCAGAATGATAGGCGTCGCTGGGACCCCTGTTGTGTGAAGCTATGGTAGGAGCGCTCGATCAAGGTGAAACCAGGGTGTAGCCATAGCCTACAGTGGTCATGATTGGTTGATTTATTTGTTCGAGCCACTGAGATTCGTACAAACAAGACAAGTTTTTGGCGACGCCTATCGTTGTGTGTTTGCTGTCATTTAGTTCTTGTTTTACATGGACCCATCTACGTATACAGTAACTCATGTGCCGATTGGCTCGGTACCAGTTCGACCAACTCAAGCGCATATCCTATGAGTTTTCTGTTGCCAGGTCAGCATATCTACCTTTCCCCTCCAACCGCGTCCTTCATTTTTCCACTTGTCAGTCAGTACCAGGATTGGACGGAAGTATACTGGACACCGCCATCCAATCACACTTACCAGATATAAGCTATCGGACGGACCCATCAGCCGCGTCCGTTATGGGAAGGGAATCAGGCCTCAGCCACGTACCGCAATCACAGCATGCCTGTGGACATTCTGTATTCACATCTCCCTGTGGACTGCCTTGCGGCAGTCTCTCGTGGCTTCCTGTGCTCGACCAGCAGTGCCTGGTATCTATTTTTGACCTCTTGAGCCACGCTCGACTCAACATCTAGTCACTAGCAGCACTCGCAGCACGCCTTTAGCACCGAGACACTCGTAAGAGGCCCAAATTGGTATATCTTACTGTGAGCCATTTCCCCGAGCCAGAATCTCGTTCCCGAGGCTACTACAGAGCGAGAACCGCTCTGACTGTGAAGTCGTACCTCTGCCGCTTCAGCTCTGCGCTCATCTCGCATTTTGACTCGCCCTTGTCTCTCTATCTATGAGATCGCGCTCATCATCTTTCTTTGGCCGTCCCGCAGCCTACGTGTACACTCGTTTCCAAGAGATAATCGCACTGCTTAGTGCGAGTGCTTCTTACGCCGCCCAAGGCTGTGACATACACGCAGTCCTGCTTTCTTCCTATGCAAAGAAATACTGTTTCGCCATCTGGCTTCGCTCAGGCCTTCGTTAGTACCAGTAATGCCACCCACACACGGGCAGCGAGACCTGTGACGATGCGTTTCCCACTGCCGCAACAGGTCTCCTCAGATCCAGCGTCGTCCGCACCTACACAGAGACAGACGTTTCCAGGAGGCTACGCTCCTCCACATGAACTACCACCTCAAACCTATGCCGCTGTGCCCCACAGCCACATGTGCTCCCCAATATTACAATCACTGCCCCCAAATTGCACTTGCAAATTGAGTGGCACTGCGCAAGTGCATCCGCCACTCACCATCTCAACAGATCTACAACACTATCCTTCGCAATCCAATCCATTATTGAACCCCGGCGTCCCTGAAGCGTCCCTCTCCCATATCCATCCTATTCCCCACCAGCCACCCCCACACCCGTTCGCGCACTACTCTCAGTATAACCAGTCCACACCTACCGTGTGCCCATGTCCCATTCACCAACCGTTCGTAGCCCATCAAGTGTCGTACTCAGCTCAGCATCCACACACCTCTACTTTACACCACAACCATGTTGAGCCTCCGCCTCAGGCACCTTATGTGCCTCCCTTCACCTCGCCGCCAGTTGACTCACAGTCCGCGACAGTGCCCAGGCCCCGGCCTGAGCCCGAGGTACCACTTTTCCCGCCCAATTCAGAACTCGCGAGCAGACAGGTTATCAATCCCCGTGAGGTCTGGCAGCCACGCGCGGGCATGCTTACACGTGGGGAGTTCTCTGTAGACGTGTGGACCAGTCCGATGGTACGCAGCGCACGCGAGGTGCTCCCGCCACCTCTAGGAGACGACACCAGTGGCTTGCAGAGCCAGGGCTCGCGCGAATCGAGAGAGTCTGATACGAGGGATAATGAGAGGCGCAGAAAGAACGATAGGGTTCAGAAGGCGGAAGAAAACGCTGGGACGGCGGGGAGAAGGACTAAGCTGGGATCCTCTGGCAAGCACCTCCCGGAGGTGCTGTCAGCGCTTTTCAAAAAGCGTTTTGGTGGGTATCGTGTTCACCGTGATTGCGCATATAAGTCCTTACGCGAGATTCTTGGCATGGACAGCTCCGAATCGGTCGAACAAAGGAGGACGCAGAGAGAATGAGACGGGACCTACTGCTTTGCCATCAATTACGCCGGACGACTGGAGGGAGTTTGCCCAGTGGGCGCGGCCATGCGTCGATGGCGTCTATGTGAACAATATCAGTGCGCACACACCCTTAGCAGTCACATCTTAATATGCCCTGATTGACGTCCGGCCTTCTATAGCTTACCGTGATCCTCCCCCTCGCACTGTCACCCCACAGGACGTATTTCGCAGTCTCCACGGTCCCCGAGGCTCGCCCCATCCAGAGAATTGGGTACTAGGACTTGACCACCCTTCTATTCCGCCACGCCCCTCTCTCTGGCCGCCACCCAGCGGATCATGCTTGCCCCGTGATTACGCACTCAACCCCTTCCTCACACACCACATGTACGGCCCGTCGCCACTTGTGTGGGACCTACGTCTCGACCCTAGTTGCATCTGCTTTGCGACGGAGCAGACCCACCCTGCGACTGGCGTCGTGCCGATGGCGCCATCCGATTACGCACAGCCTGCAACGTGGCCGTTGTGCACATCAATGCGTATCGCACGCATTGCGGACGACGGAGCGCGCGCATTCACGTGGGGCGTGGAGGTGACAAATCCACAAGGCGTACTCTGCGAAGACGTGTACCGCGCACTGTACTGGAACTTGCGCCAGCACATGACGTTGAGGGAATACCAAGAGCTCCCGCGAGAACGGCGCGCCCGTGTGGCGATGGCGTGGGCAGCACGGTGTGTCCTGCCGAAGCGGATGCACATAGAGGAGACTGGGGCGGACGAACTGCTGGTGACGCAGGAAGGCATGGAGGATGACGGGGTCAAGAGAGTGGATTACTTGATGGACCGAGTGCGCTTCCGCGGGTTGGCTCCATGCATAGAGGAAGAGGATGCGTGGGTAATGTTCGTCGGCCCGCCGTGAGCGTGAGGACGGCCCTGGTCCTTCACTGAGCCCGTGCCTTCTCATGCCCCTTGTGTCATGCCTTGTGCGCACGGTTGGATGACCCCTTGTTCCCTATATGTGTATCCCGCATTACTGTCACATTCTAACCCGTCCAAATCTCCGGAACTGACAATACACAATTCCATTTTACATTTCGTTGCCTTTATGGCAACGCCACTCCGTTTCCGCACTATACCTCTGCCTGGTCTTCTCCATAGGGGTCTGCATCATGTTTGCGTTCTCAATCCGCCTTTTTCATTCGACATGCTCCGGAATTACTTGCGATGGCTTTGCACGTATTTGGGGTTGTAGTACACACCGAGTACGTCTTCAGCGCTCCGAAGATCAAATATACATATGCTATACTTGAAGCTTGAGTGATCCGTCGCACATCCCCGCCTGCCCTTTTGGCAGCAAGACGCGGACGTAGTTCCAGCGCAGTCGGCGCACAGCCGATCATGCTCGATGTCGAGAAGCAGGATCGTCTTGCCTCCAACTCCGCGTCTGCACAACCGTTGCTCTCGACAGAGCAGAGCCCTACACGTGGACGACCTTGGACTGATTCGTATGCGTGACTCACACACTAAAAATGAAAGAACAGAACACGGGACTTCGCGGGCTCTCTTCGGCTCGTCTCCGAGCTCCGCATCCACAATTTCTTTGAACCACGGGTGCGCCCCCAAGGCAATAGGCAGAAACAATTGGACAGGCATATTGGAGAAGTTCCTGCATTTGTCTAGGCCAATCGAAACGACGTTTCCTCGCCAACAGTCTAGACCTGGTCTCCGCAGTTGACTTTTGGCAGAAGACAGTCGTTCCGCGTAGTCCAGACCCAACTTATCTCTAAACCCTGTTGCTACGCGCTCACAAACACTTGAGACGAGTCATGGGGCACCCGGGGTCCCCGATGTCATGGGTAATGTGGAAAAGCTTGGGAGACGAGGACGGCGCGGACACAAAGAAGCACTGATTCTCTTAATGTCTGAAGGACGACGCTCCGCCGGCAGTCGCAGGCCAGGACCCCTGCATATCCCTCGACAAAGTATCGTCCTAAAAGGTCAACTTTTGCCTGTTTCGTCCTCACTATTCTGGGCTTATTTTCGTCCGCGTGTCGGATGGAGTCCTGGGGCCCTCTGACCTTCTCCTCCATTTCGTCCGCATGATGCATTATGGATATAACATGATTTTGTCTTTCTTTCTTCTTCTATCTGGACTGAAAATCGATAGACCAGATCTAAAACTGTGGAATAGCCGCGGAGTCGGAATGCTGCCTAACGACACATGACTCGTGCAGTATTACAGTACCACACGTTATACTTTGCTATACTTGGAAATTGTCGATTCATCGCTCCTGAGGTCAAGAGACCTGTAGTATGGATGGGAAGTCAGTTGAATATGATCTAATCAAAGATACAAACATCAACTCACTGCTGCAGAAGCTCTGCAGGTCATGCCCGTTGAACCCCGCATGTGGCAGGACATGGTGACGCTTGGTCCGCGATCACGGTGCGGAACTCGGGGCACCAATATTTTGCAGCTCGCCGTACCTTGCAGTCAGCTGTACTCACGGGATCACCTCACTGTAAGTGTACCTGACTGTTTTTGCCTCCGCTTTTTCACACAGCTCGGTATCCGCCGAATTGTGGCGGAACATTCACTCTCCTTCATTTAGCACTTGCTGCCTCTACTGTCAGAACGCGGCCGAGATGGAAGAGACTTGTCCGCTCGTACACGTGAACATTGACGCACAAAATAGGGAATTTCATCTATAAAAGGCATTTATCTGTCCACATTCCGGTAGCGGGGTTTTCGTCGCCATTCCCGGCTGTTTTCTTCGAGACTAACGCTCAGCGTTCATCGAGACGAAGTGAGCTTCGGACCTACATTCTCTCTCTGCTGACCATCAACGAACCTGTCGTGCCCTCAGGTTCCGAGGGATAATGATGTGGCGGACGAAAACGTCTGCTGTCATGCCCGTACTTTCCGGCGCTATGCAACGAAATATGTCTATAATATGACCATTGTCTGCATGGAAAGGGGTACGGTACGTACAAATTAAAATTTATGCTTATAGTTCCGTGCGACGAATGCAGGTGGTCAGATAAACGAGACTTGTGATAGGAATTCGTCGAGAACGTCACAACTGCCAGGGTGAAACGTCTAGCTGTAACCTGGGACCTTACTGAAATGGGCGCGGAAATGATAAAATCGATGAAAGCCATCCGTCATCGCTGTGTTGTTCTGGCAGTTCCCGAACTTCAGACAAGGAGCCATGCTAATCTCATAGCACGCATTGTGGTTAGTATATGAACATGTCTTCCGACCGCCCATTGATAGCTGTGGGCTTGTTAGTCTCGTATGTATGTTCCACGATTGTCGGAGATTTATGGAGTCTGACAGGCCCGCTCTTCCCAAGCTGTTTCCGTTATCGCTAGTATAGTGTATATGTATTTTGAATTGTGCGGACTCGAATGGTGTCATATAACCTGTTTTCCGCTCTGTCACCCTGAGCGCGCCAGTAAAAATAATAGAGTCCCCGAGTCTCCCGAATGCTGGGGAGCACAATTCCTAATATCATCGTAGATATTTCTGCACAGATCAGTTGACACACAATGGGGGTTCTCAACGAGTCATGTGTAAACTTCCGTGATGATAAAATGCTCTCCTACTAGGAGAGAACCGCCTATATACTATCTTGATATCTGAACCCACGTATCTCATCTGGAAACTGCGTTGTGATTGGTGCATTGAGCGGCAAGATTCCAAGGAAATAACGCCGCAGCAGCTCCGGACGATAAATTCTAGGGTACAAATGGACTGCCTACTAATGCACAATGAGATACAGTCTTGCGAGTGACGACGGCCAAGTATACATGGAAAGGCACCTTACACAAAGAAGCAGCCCTGCCCAATGGTTGGCATAAACTGACCGGGGTTTTAGTGGGTACTGGTGTAAACCGTCAGCGCGAGCTGGCGGCTGCTCTGAGCCCCACACTGCTCGCCACTGCGCGAGCGCGCGTAAAAAAGAATGCGCCATTGCTCCACCAAAAAAAAAAAAAGAAGACGTGTATTGGAACGCGATGCAACGGTCTCTCCCAAGCGCAATTCATTCAGCTCGCGAGCACTCTCGATCGCTCCTGGGTCACGATCACTCTTTCGGGTATACAGAGCTCCCGACGCCAACAATCTAGGGCTGTACATCGGCCGATGTTTAACTGCAGCTCGGCCGGAGGCGGATATCCCGTCATGGGTTGCTGGCAAGTACATACGCCATTCCGCGTCGTATAGCATAGTGTAGATCCATCTAATTCAGTCACGTTTGCTGTTGCGCCTGGAGATTGGATGAGTTCGTGGGCGCATGCGAACGCTTGAGTCAGTCTTGACATCGGCTCATATCCACAGATGCCATGTGGCATGAGCTTTGACTTTCATGATCTAGATGATATCTAGTCTTCTGGCCAGCACAGTGAGCTAGTGCTTTGGTTCCCAGGCGAGTCTAATGTATACACTCGGCACTTCATGCACAAGCAGCTATATGCTGAACCTCCGCGGAAGGGGAGGGAAGTCTAAGAAATTGACAAATGCCAGTCACTGGGTGATTTGGGCACGTTCTACCTGATAATCTGACTAATCACATTGATCCGCCTGTGTGAGTTGAATATTCCATTAGAAGAAGCGGGCGACGTCTGATATCTGATCGAATGGACAAAATCAAAGTTTGTGCTAGGATATGATTGGAATATCAATGTCCAGCGGCGGACGATATTACTACAATATTCACATACGGACCCTGGCGAGGCACGTCATAATCCTACCAAATTCTGTGGTGACACTGTCATTTCCTAAGCTCAATGAAAGCTTAACAAGGCCTTATGAGGCTATTGCGCACACGATAATATCAGCCATGCTGCGAGTGAAAAAGAATATCTGTGTAGAAACAAAACGGAAGTAATTGGGGGCCATACCGCTGCTTACGGCTTCCCAGCTCGAAATTACAACATTGTGACACATCACTGGTTGACCAAGCTTGCAGGAGCCCACTATCGGCGAAATCTCGTCCCCTACCGTAACGTGCCATTATTATTTTCAGACGTATCTCGACCGCGATCCGCCACGCGGTAGTTGCTGCCTGAAGGCGTCGGTCTGACAAAGTGGTTGTCAAATCGACAAACTTGCAACGAGGCTTCCCGAAACAAGACTGAATTAATTGGTTATTGGTGCCTATTTTGACGTGCAAGGTGCTGTTCGCTGGCTCACGTTTTTCTCCTTTAGTACCCATATCGTAAAGTTTGATCATCGGATGGTGGAGCGACGGACAGACGACGCGACCAGCATTGCATGCGTGCACATTGAGCGCCATATATACGTGCATTGTTTCGACCGACACGGCTTCAGTCCCTTTGGTTCTGAATCCAGCGTTTCTTTAAACGATATCGGTGGGAAAGATATTCGATAGCAGGCACTTTCCTACTTGAGAATAAGGTCTTTGGCACTGCATTCGCCGTTATCCGCTTTGCCGCCACCGTGAACTTTCTGCTCCTCATCAGTTTTCCTCTTCCTCTGATCTTCCTCACTTAACCATCACTCGTCGTTATTCCATTATTTCTCCATCCTTTTGTTGTTTCTGTTCTCGCTTCTGATAGTTAAGAACGAAATCCATGGCTGCTTCCATTGGTCATTTTTACGGTGATCCCGTGCTCACCGTGCCCCCCGCGGACGACGACGACGATGGTGCGCTTACTCTCTCTCGCAACATCGCCGCGACTTGCCCATGTCCTCATCCGCCATCCGTACTATTCCGTAGATGGCATGCCCCCCCTCGTCGATCGCCCGCCCCCGTATATGATGACTTACACTTTCGACACTGACCTCGCCCCCGTCACTTACAGCGCCGACCACCCCATCCGCTTCGAAATCCTCCAGGACGACGACGTTCCACGCATCTGCGCATCCTCTTTCGATGCTGACGTTGACGCCGATGCCGATGCCCCGTCCTTGGGCCCGGGCCGTCGCACCTCCCACACGAAGAAGCGCGACGCGTCGTATATCCCGCGTCCACCCAATGCGTTCATCCTATTCCGCTCCTCCTTCATCCGAAGCCAGCAAATTCCAGACCGCATCGAGGGCAATCACAGCACCCTTTCCAAGATCATCGGTCTCGTCTGGAAGACGCTTCCCCGCGCCGAGCGCGAGCACTGGGAGGCTCAGGCTGTCAAGGCCCTGGCCGAGCACCGCGCACGCTACCCACACTGGCGTTTCCGCCCGATTGCGAACGCTAGCGATGGTACCAAGCCGCCATCTCGGAGCAGGGCCAAGGCGAAGGTCAAGGTCAAGGACCGGCCGTCCACGAGACACAAGACGCACGACGCCGAGCGGCGCTGCGCCAAGATAGCAGGCCTCCTCGCTGAGGGCATGAAAGGCGTCGCACTGGAGTCAGCTGTGCGTGCCTGGGATGCGGAAAGTGCGGATAGGGACGGCAAGCCCAGTGTCATTACAGGTGACGGTGGTGCTGGCGCGGAAATACGCAGTGCGGCAGTGCCCGAGGACGAGAAGCTCTCAGTCCCCGCGGACGCAAGCGCTAAGCGTGAGCCCGACTCGCCGATACCGTCTTCGCCATCGCTCTGCGACGAGCCCAGTGACTACAAGTTCGATTTCAAGGTACCACTCACTGCGATGTTCCGCCGCGCCGCTTCCATGCCCGCTCCCGCGCTCACGGCGTTGCCCAGCACGCCCTTCATGCATCGTAGGGATTCGTTGCCCTCGTTGTACCAGTCTAGTTTGGCTGCCTCCCCGCCCGCATTCCTGGATATGTCTCCACCGATGGACTTGAGCTTTAGCCCGACGGTTGACCCCGGCGCGATGGTGTGCGACACTGCCTCTCCCGGGTTGACCTGGGCTGCTGCCAGTGTAAGTGCACCTATACTCTCCAATCTCGTCTGTTTCGTCTCACTAGTTTATTGACATCGCACTGTCCTTAATAGCCTGCCGCATCGACCTGCACCGCTCCAGATAGCCCCTACGGCGTTGCTCCACCCACCCCCGCCTATAGCCCGGAAGCCGACGCCCATACCTTCCTTTCGTCATATTCGTCGCTCTGCGGCTGGGCTGGCGATGAGCCCTTTTCTTCCGACCTTCTCCCGCCCTCTTTCGATATGCATAACACCCTGCTGCCGGATTTCCAGCCAGAGAAGAACCCCCGCGCGGCATGGGTCGAGCCGATAGTGTACACAGGCATGGATACTCAGGTCGACTATGCGTATAACAACCCGTATGCGAACCAGTGGAATACGAACGGCATTGCCTGGTCCTTGGCTGGGTACGACTGTGGGATCGGGCTTCCCGGGTATGCTCGTACCTGAACCCTGATGTAGATTGTCATCTTCGTTGGCGCGGGTGTCCCCAATTGAGAACACCGAAACGCTGAATGCTCTGACCATATGCAAGTGAGTTTCTCTTCGTGTGTGTACGTTTCAGTGAGTTTCTTCTGTATTAGCTATTGTCCGTTTCCTATGCTATCTGTCTTGGTGTCCGTTTATCATGCTTCTCCTTCTGTCCTTCGTAGCTATGCTTTCTTATCAATTCCCAGTCAGCTGATACCGTTTGGGTCGCTCATCTTTTCATTTTATATGACGGGCCGCATGCACGGCCATTCTTATCATATGCTTGCTCCACTTTCTTGCTCTTTTGGTATATGTGCCTTGTCATCTGTGTATTCATCGTGCTACTGTTAGTGGCGAGTCGGTGTATAGTTTATCCAAGTGAAACCCCTGTCTTGATACACGATTTACAGCGGTGTTAGATTTGATAAGTTATGTATGTACATTTGCTGTATATTAACTGAATATGCATATATCGTGACCTGCATATACCGATAAGTTCGGGCGCGATTATCATCATCATTGATTATGAACTACTGCTTGCTCCTGTCTTTCATTCGGGGTCATCTACTCTATTCCTGCTCGTTTCCATTAGGATGTCAGCCGACGCCGATCGTCATGGCGTAGTGTACGCATCAATGATTGGCAGAGACATCGATAGGCTTCCGACGGCCATCATGGCTGATGCTGCTATAGATGGTTTAGAGTAGGAGGTCGCTGATGCGTAGGAAAGTAGTTACAGAACGGGTGCGACTTTTGACGCGGGTAGATGATGCGCTATTATAGCCCCCAAGCTTGTCCAGTATGAGCCCCCTCAGCACGACTGGGGGAGCGCTCGTAACGTCCCTCCGCCGGTTCTATGGCGTCCATCTCCGCACCCGTCGCCACGCACATAATACACCGCCTTTCCAGCACATGTTACAACTGCTCCACACGCCGGATGGCGTCTCGCAGGAGCCGCATGACGCGGTCCGTTTCGATGGTAGCAGGGGCTGTGAGCGTCTCGGCGAGGCTCGAGCGCGAGCTCGAAGCTGCCTTCTGGGTCGCTTCGTCCTGTGGCATCAAAGTGTATGTATTCGAGGGTCTGTTCTTTTGAATTGGGCCCCGCTTTGCGCATGTCAGGAGTGTCATCTATGTAGTAAGCGGCCACTATATCAGAGCGAGGTTCCATGTGTATTGTCGTCAGTGTCGTGAGCCTTGTCCGCGTGCACCAGGGGAGAAAGGTTGGATATGGATATGATGGAGTAGCAATGCCTAAATCACCGTGAACGGGTTCAAAGTATTAGTAGAAAATCGGACGAAGGACGCGGGCAGACCATAACGTAGCTACAAACGACGTGATGGCTTCAGGAATGGCATTCGCGCTTGGTGTGTCATTGCCATCATATAGCCAGAAGGAATCTGCCGCAGAAAGGCTGGTTTGCTGGATGTACATCTCGACAAAGAGGTATTAGACAGCCTTAGAAAAATCCAAAACACATGTGTTTCTTGGCGGAGGCGCAGTTCAGAACCAGATGAAGGCATACTTGACTTGTTCACCATGTTAAACATGCAGAACACGGCTACCATTAGCTCTATTGATGATAGGTAGGTAAACAGAGGATGTGAAGCCGGCGACGTAACGTATATGCAAGCCGAGCATTTGCTATCCCTGTCGGTACTTTATGTACATCAAGGGTTGTATGTGCGACTTTAGTGGGCCATGGCATTGTGATGCACGAATAGATTACGTGCAGTATTACTAAGAGCCTGGAGAGAGATGTAACTAATACACTGTCACCCATGCAGTTCATGAAGACAAGTGCACGAGTAAAAAAAAAGGGTGAAGGTGTACATGGTGAGTTATCCACAAATTGGTATAGAAACGACCATGCGTCATGCCTGAACAGTTCGGTCAGGGTCCTGACTGTGTTCGTATCGAGTGAGGTGAGTAGATCTGCTCTCATCAGTTTAGTGCACTGTGTCGAGACGAAATGAAGAGCTTACGGAGAGTGCAAACAGAAAGACATGAACCATCAGCACAAGGTCCTAATGTTTGCGGAGGTGAACGGCTTGAAGGTTTGTGATAATGAACCTCGGAATCCAGCCATAGGGAGATCCGAGGCCGGGTGTCACAAGGCGTCGATGCGGAACATACTGCAAATAAGGGAAAGGCATTCATTAGGATAGACGTATAGAAACCAGAATGTTAGCGTTGAAATTCCAGGCCATGAGAGGCCCCAGTCATCGCCAATAACATACCTTTTCATCTGGTGTGGCTCTTGATGTGGGGACTTTGGCAACCAGATATACCGCAAGCTGGGTCTTCAAGCGGGCCCAAGCACAAATGCCCCATTTAACGATGTATTTCTCTGCAAATGGCGTTGTAGAGGGGAGACATAGGTAACGGGCAGCTGTGAGGGGTAGCTACGAGAAGGCGTAGTTAGTTCAACTAAAGATCGGACACAAGACAACAGCACCGGTCGCGGTTGACGGTTCTTGTGCCTTGAGACATGTTGCAACACTCTGGCTCATGAGCGGCGAGACACTCGTCTTTTCGCACACATTGCACACATCTCGCTGCGACTGTTCGCATCCAAGACCGCGACCTCAGCCTGAATGTTGATGGCAGCACCCCAGCACCCAATGTTGGTCTGGGTTGCAACGGGAGTTTTGTGTCTTGTGTGTCTGTAGCAATGTAGCACTGTACACGTAGGCTCAGTCCACTTTGGAATTATCCTTGGTCGTTGGTGATCGTTGCATTGTTGAACCTAGCCACTAGAAGTGTGTCCCTTTGTACAAATAACCGAATGAAGTTTCTGCTTGGCTTGGCTTTTATAAACACACACCAATCAATGGTAATTGACCACTCTGGTTTACTACTCTCGTTTCTTATACAGAACGAGGTGACGCCTCTCCCTTTTTGCGTCAAGAAAAACAACCTGAAAGTAGTGTCTTGTTTGTGGGAGAAAGTGGTAACGAGTCAAAGGAGGTCCAATCATCGTTAAGAACCCCCCTGTCTTCGAGAGTCAGGGATCGTACCAACGATAGCTGAAGCGCACCCCCTCGCGCTGCTCGAGCATGTAGTACTTGATCATTGGCTTGAGGGTCGTGAGAATCTTCAGCTGGTGCCGAGCAGCATCGGGTATGAGGCGGGTGCGTTGCTAACAAAGGCTCTGTCCCATGAGATGGGCGCGAACCAGCTAAATACGGCCGCGCACAGCCGTTCGGGTAGTCTGTTATACGCATCACGATAGAGTCGTCGCGGAGCCCATTCTCCTCGCATATCTTCTCGACCTTGTGGATCAGGATCGGCAAGTATTGTGTGTAGTAACAGCGTCACCCGTCCCGCGTGATGCAGGGGGAAGGGGGGAACTTGTGCGTTTGGATTCCGCCACCACCAGACCTAGACATGCGGGAGCTGAGGGACAGAGGCGAGGACATACCGCACAATAGGAATGCGGCACACACGGACAACGACAGGCGTAGACCCAAAACCTTCGTGATCTCGCACAGGCCCTTCTTGAAGTCACGACCGGGCTCATCATGGATGCGCCAGTTCTTGATGACGCACGTGAAGTGGTGCTTTCTGTCGTCGCCTGTCTGTCAGCCAAAGCGGAGCCAAGACCTGGGCCTTGAATTTCTTGAGGCCCATCCGACGACACTGTTGTCAGCGTAAGCGGGATGCACGCTGCAGCATGACATCGCTGGCGAGATCGAGTAGCGATGAGCGACATCACAAGCTCAGTGAGCTGTGCGTGTGCAGACACTTATCACATCATTGTACCACAATCGCCATGGGCAGTGTATCGGGACTCCGCGATGCCGATGAAGGGTGAAGCGGGCGCTTGCCGGTACCGGCCATATATTATTGGATGAGGATCACGTGGTTCATGAGAGGCAATTTTGACAGAAATATCAGATCAGTCATGAACATCAAAAGTGTGCAATCGGAAACCTGTATCCGCACTGCTCAGCCGGTCCATGCCTGAAGCAACCCTTCGGATTACTCATCACACACATCCGACAACCTGTCCAATCCCTTCCTCCTACATACATCAGAACTACCTATATCAGACATAAGTTCTATCGAAGTCCGACCTCCCCTTTATCACATGTTTTCGAGACTCATCATGAGGTCATACTGCTTGCTGCCTGCCTCATGCATTCCAACTCTCACTGAACAGTACTTAAGACTGACCCTATGACCCTAGACCCCAGTCTCCTCTTGTTCTGTCTTTTCCTCCTGTTCTCTGCTCTTTGTATCTCCATATTGCTATCTTGTTGCTGCTATACAGACTGTTGTCCTGTTTAGTCACCTTCATCTGATCTTGCCACCTTCCTCTCTGAGTGTCCTGTGAACAAATGCACTTCCACCTGATTGTTCAATGTCCTTCAGGTGTCTTTCCTCCCTTTGTCTTTGCCATGTTGGGCAACATTCCCTATAATGGTATTTCTACTTGCTGTCATCTGCTTATACCTCATTGCCATAGTTCAAGCTGTTTCTTTGGTGAAGCACCTCATTTTTGACCCTCTGATCATGAGTCCAACTTCCTCTATGACATGGAATATAGGTGACTATGCCTTGGTGACTTGGTGCCTGTTTTGACCTGTCCATACACTGTCTTCTACATTCTTATTTGTATTCAATGTATTGCAGGGATACTTCCCAGATTCCTGAATTGACAAATCTCATGGGTACCCTCTTGCTCAGCTGTTATGAGGCACTTGCTTTGGCACCTCATAACTGGTTTCTTTTTTTCTTTTTTCTTTTTACTTACTATAGTAAAGTGTAGTATTATTACTACAAGTGTGAGCTTAGCTCCACTTTACTTAGTAAGGACTTACATTTCCTTTCTCTTTTATAGTACTTAAGTATTTACATACTTAAGTGTGAGCTTAGCTCCAGGTACTATATTAGACTTATCTTTTATCTTTTATCTTTTATCTCCCTTTTTTATTTATTACAATATTTACTTGCTAAGGACTATCACTATACAATTAGCAAGGACTATCACTTCTCGCATTTATTTACCTTTGTTTATCTCTAGTTCATTTCACGCTTGTGGCAGAGCCACTTATATCATGGACGCATACTTACTGCGCTTTACTGCGTAACTGTACTATAGTTAGATCGCTAGTCCTGTATAAATAGTTGACAAACTGGCGGTCTTAAACCCCAGTCTTGTCAACTTTGCAATCTAGGGATCTTCCTTATACTGCGCTTGAACTAAGCTCGCTACAACCTCACTTCTCTCTCAGAACTAAGTCTAAGAACTCTGTTATGACATCTTACACTAAGTCAAACTGGATCCTCGTATCGTTATTGGTGGAATCATCCTCATAACCATATCATTAATCCCATTCTTCATTGTCATCCGGAATCTCTATTACGTTCATCAAGCCAATATCCAAACTCTGGTTACCAGGAGTAATATTTTAGACCTTCCCTAAGACCGTCCATTAGACCACTCTTAGCACCAGGTATCTACGACGAAGTATGTCGCCTTATTACCAAAAAGATCGCGGCTGGTGTCTACGAGCCATCCAACTCGTCGTACCAATCTCGCTGGTTTTGTGTTGTCAAAAAGGATGGTACCAGTCTTCAGATTGTGCACAGTCTCGAGCTGCTTAACGCGGTGACAATCCAACACTCTGGTGTACCTCCGTTCACCGACCTCCTCGCTGAGCAATTCGCAGGACGCATTTGTGGTGCGACATTGGATCTATATGTCGGCTACGACGAACGGTCACTCACAGAAGCGTCGCGAGATCTAACCACTTTCCAGTCACCATTTGGCGCGTTGTGTCTTGTCACCCTTCCGATGGGGTGGACGAATTCTGTTCCTATTTTCCATGAAGACGTTACTCACATCCTACAGTCCAAAATTCCGCACATCACAGTACCGTTTATTGACGACATACTGGTGAAAGGTCCCAACATTGATTACCATGACGCTGACGGAAAATACAAAACAATCCCTCAGAATCCCGGCATCCGACGCTTCATTTGGGAGCACTTTCAAAATCTTAACCACATAGTCCAGCGAATGAAGTATGCTGGAGGTACATTCTCAGGGCACAAGACGGTGCTCTGCGCACCGAACTTCAATGTCGTGGGACATCATTGTACTCCAGAAGGTTGCATCCCCGAGGAATCACGCGTTGCGAAAATATCCAATTGGGGTCCATGTCGTGACCTCTCGGACGTCCGCGCATTTCTTGGCACCGTCGGCGTCCTTCGCATCTTTATTCGCAATTTCGCACATCGCGCTCACACTCTCACCATGCTTACTCGCAAACTCCAACCCTTCATCTTCGGTCCAGAGCAGCTAGCTGCACAAGAAGATCTCAAACAAGCTGTTCTCTCGTCACCCGCACTCCAGCCCATCGACTATCATTCCTCTGTGCCCGTTATCCTGTCAGTCGACACTTCATATATCGCAGTCGGCTTCATCCTCAGCCAGGAAGATTCGGAAAACAATGGGCGACGCTATTTCGCGTGTTTCGGTTCAATAACGCTTAACAATCGAGAGTCGTGCTTTCCACAAGCAAAACTCGAGATTTACGGTTTATTCCGCACATTGTGTGCATTGAAGCTCTACCTCATAGGCGTTCGAAACCTCTTCGTCGAAGTTGACGCACATTACATAAAAGGCATGCTAACCAATCCAGATCTTGCGCCTTCTGCGAGTATCAATAGGTGGATCATCGGTATCCTTGCGTTTCACTTCATGTTAGTACACATACCCGGAGTGGTCCATGGTCCAGACAGACTGTCGTGACAACCCTTGCAGCCCAGTGATCTGCCGGAGGACGAGGATGAAGGAGAATTCGATGACTGGATCGATCGCTTTTACAGTTTCATACACATTATTAACCCACCATTCCCGCATCTCCACACCACTCCACAATTCCTCACCATGTTAGCTAACAGTATACCAGAAACCACAACGGAAGGCGAGGCAATATCGCAACCAGATGAGGAAAACATGCCCATGGCAGTGATTCCACGAAACGCTGTGGTGCTACGTCAGGATGAGCGGCTTCTCGCCGTTCACGCATGGCTGAACGACCTACAGTGCCCAGTTGGTGTTGATGATGCCCAGTATGCGAGATTCATCCGCTATTGTACTGAATTCTTCATAGTCACAGGGTGACTCTGGCGAAAAGACCCGCATGGTCAGCACAAAGCAGTCCTCTTCTATGAGGAGCGATTACACATTCTGCGATCTGCTCACGATGATATTGGTCATCGGGGTATTTATGCAACACGTGCATTAATTTGAGAACGCTTCTGGTGGCCCCAATTGCCGCGAGATGTCACCTGGTTTGTACGGACATGTCACATCTGTCAACTGCAGCAGATTCGGAACGTATTGCTGCCACCAACGGTTGCGACACTGGCACCCTTATTCGCCAAAATGTACATGGACTCCATGCACATGCCCCCGTCAGGCGGCTATAAGTATATTGCACAAGGTTGTTGCTCGCTCACGCATTATCCAGAGTTTCGCATGCTGCGCTCCAAGACGGCTAAATCCCTTGGTGATTGGATATTCGAAGATATTCTTTGTCATTGGGGAGTGTTGACGGACATTGTCTCAGACAACGGCGCGCCGTATGTTAAGGCGCTCAATTATCTGGCACAACGGTATCATATTAGGCATATTCACATTTCCGGTTACAATTCACGTGCCAACAGCATCGTCGAGCGCACACATTTCGATGTACGCCAGGTGTTGTTCAAGGCTGCGGATGGCGACCAGTCAAAATGGTCTCAGGTTGCATACTCTGTGTTTTGGGCTGACCACATTACAATTTGTAGACGCATGGGGTGTTCCCCTTATTTTGCCGTTACTGGCACGCACCCTATCCTGCCCCTCGATATCACCGAAGCTACATATCTCATTCCACCACCAGATTCTATTTTGTCTACCACCGATCTCATTTCTTGCAGGGCGATCACACTTCAGAAACGACAGGAGCATCCCACTGACCTACACTCCACAGTATTTGACGCACGATGGGAAGCTGCGGCTAGATTCAAGCATGACTTTGACGTGACTATCCGCGATTTCGACTTCCAGTGTGGTGCTCTCGTCCTCATCCGTCATACCACTATTGAAAAGGCGTTAAACTGCAAGATGCGCCCTCGCTACCTCGGGCCTCTTGTCGTACTCTCGTGCAATAGAGGCGGTGCATATATCCTCTGCGAACTTGACGGTGCAGTCCTAGACAGGCCTATCACCGCATTTCGCGTCATCCCCTATTTTGCATGACAGGAGATTCTCTTGCCTCCCCTCAACGACCTCATCGACATCACAACAGATCGCCTCCGCCATCTAGAGTCTACTACACTAGGCGACGTTGAGGAGCAAGTTGTCGACTGCGACTAGAAATGCGTCTCTTTATTTCCCTTTCTCTTTAATTCTTTTCTATACAGTTTTTCTCCCTTTTATGTGCTCACAAGTTTCTCACAAGTCCCTTTATTTTCACCCCCTTATTTTATTTTATAAGCTGCTAAAATGTACAAGGTGACGACAGATTATCTACACGGTATGTGTGGTGACCATTACTCCTGCTCCCACTCCTTTCCCTTGCCTTTTGACCCCGCCGCCTTACGATGCATTGCGCTGTGCTCCAGACTTCGTCGCTCTTGCTCCACGAGTTGCGCGTGGATGATTTGAATTTTGGCCTCCAGCAGGTGCATTGACCGGTCAATCGAGAGCCGTTGGAGCCCCAGCTCGGCGTACCGTGTCTCGTACCACCGCAGGACACCCCAGTTAGCAGCTTCCGCTGCATCACTGTTTTGGTAGTCGAGTTGCGGCGGGGCCATCGGGAAGTCGATGCCTATGGACATGCCCACTGCTGGCAGGAACGCCTCGGACGCAGACCGTGAGCGCGTGACAGAGTGACTCGGCCTGGCCGCCTCACTGCTGCCTTGCACAAAGAGCGGTGTTGGTGACCGTGGTTCTGTGACTGACTGATCAGTGTCGCCGTTGTGCCACGACAAGCCAGGGACTTACCTACTGAGGCCAGCCAGTCCGGCCATTCTGCAAACTCACAGCGTTGCTGCTGCCGTGCGCACCTCACACATCACCCCGCCCACTCGTACCACCTGCACTCGCTCTCCATGCGTTCGCAGCGGCCGCACGGCTTCTTCGCCTGAGAAAGGTCAGTTGTGCTAAGGCACAGTTGTCGAAATGGACACGTACCTGCCGCGTTGGCCCCACATCCATCCGCTTCCATCCCCGCCGCTTTGCTGTGCTGGCAACCGTCTTCGGGGTCATCGTGCCTGCGTGTGCACATTTTCGTTGGCGCGGCGTGGTGTCTTCATCTGCGTCCTCCACACCGCGTTTCGAGGCCGTCGACATCGTCAAGCCAGTCGGGTCTGCCATATCTTCCTGGGCCTCATCTGCCTCCTTGGTGCCCTCCTTGTCCTCGATGTCCTCATCGTCAGCGTCATCGACGTCGATTGGTTCCGGGGGCGTGGGTTGCTTACCTTTGGCCGCCCATTGGGCCACCGCGTGCGCCTTGATGCCAGACTCCCGTATCCGTGCCCGCCCGTACTGCGGTGGAGGCAGCACGACCTTGGGCTTCTGCCCACGCATTCTGGTCCCTGCCTGCGACACAGCCCGTTCGACCTGCAGTGCCAGTGGGTGTTCCTTGGCCGTGCCTGGCACATCCCCTGTCACCTCCCGTTCCCCCTCCTGCGGCACCAGCTCTGCTCCCTCCCGCGTAGTGCACTCCGCCTGGGTGCGTTCATTGGCTGTGCGCTCCTCACGTTCCTGAGCATCGCGCTCCGCCTGCTCCTGTGCCTCCCGCTCCTCGCATTCCCGAGCCTCACGCTCCGTGAGTTCCTGAGCCTCATGCTCTGCCCGCTCACGAGCCTCACGCTCCGCCTGCTCATGAGCCTCACGCTCTGCCCACTCTTGTGCCTTGCACTCCACAAGTTCTCGTGCCTCGTGCTCCTCGCGTTCCTGCTCCACGGCTGCCTCCAGCTCCAGCTCACGCTCGAGTGCCTCGTCGGCCTGCCTGTCCCATTCCGCAATCTGTGTTGGCGGCAGGAATCCCCACACCCAGCTGACCCAGCTTGCTTCCACGATGGGGGCCAAGATGCTGCGCACACCCTCTACGAAGAAAGCAGCGTCAGCTTCCGAGCCACTGCGTTGCCAATGTTGCCCCTGTGCGTTGACGATGAGTATCATGGACTCCTGTGTCCATTTGCATTACGTACCAAAAGCCGCCCTGCACCCACAGTCCACAATTGGTAGGCCTCCTCGGGCAACCCTTCACCCTGTGGCCACTCATTGAGCATCACATGCATGCGCGCTTGCAAATGCAAGAGCATGCGGTCAGAAGTGGTGGCGGTGACGGAGGATGGGCAGGACATGTTGGTGGATGGGCAGTGGCCGGTGAAGATGGTGTTGATGAAGCTTATTGATGGCTACCGCTGCCTTCACGCTCCTCAGTTTAGGGCAGGAGTAGCTGCGCCTTCACACTTGCTGCGTGTCCTTTTGTCCCCCTTTCACGTTGTGTTC
>QLPN01021777.1:0-10861 GCA_003314395.1 Albatrellus ellisii
ACAGCACATGGTCTGTGCACTGATCCCTGTAGTATATATAAGAGTCTCTTGTAGTAGATAGTTCTTTAGCTTTATACATCTGAGATATCTGCTACACAGCATGATTTGTCTTAAAGGTGTATTGTCTCATTCCTTTGCCAATCCTCCTTCTTTGCATTTGTGACCTCACTGTCCTAGTGTGCACCTCACAATTGCACCATTTCTCCAGAGTATCACACTCCATCTCCATCTCCATTCTCTCCCTCTGATGATGCTACCACCTTATCTCCACACCCCTCATTACCCAATGTAGAATCTGAGTATGAATTTTACCCTTGACCCTTCAGTCTTATCCCTCTGATTCAATTTGGTATTCAATCATTCACAGACCTCCCCACTACTTTTATCTGTGATACTCTTGGTTGTTTATGTTGCACTCCTTTGTCCCTCCACTATCCTGACACTCTCCCACATGTGCAGCCTGTTCTAGGATATCATCTCTGCACAGACTATGAGATCACTCTTGAGTTTAGCCACATCATCAATAACTCCCATTCTGCTAAGAGCAGCCTATTGGATGGTCTTAGGGAGGGTTTGTGATAACCATACCCCTGGTAACATGGTAGTTATTATGTGCTTGATAGGCATAGTAAATGTTCCTGATGATGATGAAGAGAGGGATCAATGAGATAGTGATGAGGATGATACTGCCAATGACTAAATGAGGATCCAGTGATGAGTTTAGGATGTCTTAGTGATGCTTGGTGACTTAGAGATCTTAGACTTAGTTCTTAGGACTTATGAAGCAAGATGATGGTGAGCTAAGATCAAGTGCAGCATAGGAGAATCCCTAGATTGCAAAGTTGACAAGACTGGGGTTTAATACTGCCAGACTTTCAACTACTTATACAAAACTAGATGTCCTAAAGATAGTACAAGTAGTTAAGTTTCACTGATCAGCAATGATTGTGCAGCAATCAACAAGATCATGTGACAAAATCATGTCCAGGGTGAACTACAAGTAAGTAGCCACAAGTGTGAGTGAAATCTATAATATAATGTGAAAAGGAATGGCAACACATGGTTTTTTTTGTGTCCAAAGTGCTGCTATAAAAAAGTCATCCCCTGGTGTGGCATGGCACATGCACAGCAGTGTGGCACAAAATTCCCATGCATTCATGGCAGCACCACAGTGTGCACCTGCATTACTGCTGTGTCAACAGTTCATCCACTTCTGTTTACATATCATTCTTTCCTTTTATTGTCTGTTACAATATATATATACAACTGTAGTCATGTCTTATTGGTTGATGTTGCAATGCAACAAGTGTTTGTTCCATCTTGACATTTTGCAAACCTCTTGGTGGGTTCTACTGATACCATCTTTTTAAACAATAACATGTTGGGCAGAATGTTCAGGCTATGTTTTTTCTGTATTGAATCATGCTACTGTATCCATGAGTATCATTGTGCCTGAAAGTAGGCTGGGTACTTTGGCTCTACAATCATGTTGGTCTTTCTTCTATTTTTATCCATCTACACTGAAATGCTTTGGCAGTATTTTCTCTTTTACTTTCCTTACACACAGGTCCAGTGTTCCTGGGCTGATGAACAGGGACATGTATGAGTACTGGTCATTGTCAGTACAGTGCACCTGCACAGGCTTTGCCAATGAGTATGCCTGGGTATGTGTATGGGTCTATTGGTTTTCCAGTCTACAATAGTAACCATACAGCTGATATTTCTGTTTTGCTTTGTGCTTTCACAGTTTAAGAGGTGTTTTTTTCTGTCCATCTATCTATTTGTAACCTACAGTACTACTGCATGCCATCATTGCTATGGGTATGTGTTTTCATGGCTGATAGCCAGTGATAATCAATAGGGATGGGGACAGGACAGGGACATTGACAAGGTCTGTTGCTACTTCTGTATAATGACACAGATATATATTTGATTGTATCTTATTTAGTCAATGTTGCAACACAGCAGATCTATACTTTACAGCTGGAGACATAATTGGAATTGGTCTGGGAGTTGGGGTTGGTCTGGAAATTGGACTTGATCTGTAGATAGATAGAGTATATTTATGCTGCAACAAGCTATGTATACTTTCACAGATGATGTCTTGTAACTTGATGTTGTAACACAGCATGTTTTTACACTAGGGATGGGGACAGGGACAGGGCAGGGACAAGGATAGGACAGGGACAGGGCAGGGACAAGGATAGGACAGGGATATTGGTGAGGAATGTCACAACTCATTTAACTATGTCTACTTTAGCTTTAGTTAATGTTGCAATCCAATCGCATATGTCTTTACTTTATAGCTGGAGAGGCAATTGGAATTAATCTGTAGTTTTGGATTGGTCTGTAAACTTGAGTTGGTCTGTAGATAAATAGGGTATTATCTTCTGTTGCAACAACCTATGTATACTTTCACAGGTGATGTCCTATTGCTCCATGCTGCAATGCAACAGGGTTCCCAGGGAGGATCAACCTTGAATGTGATGTATCCTGAGGTTTTACAGAATACTTTTGTTGCTAACAGACTACATACCATTTTCTTATTTAATGTGGTGTAGAAAAAGCAGTAGCAAAGCAGAGAGTGAAGTGTTCAGGCAAAATTGTTTTCTGTATTGCATTGGCAAATTGTACTGTTGAATTGCACTGTTGTATTATGCTCACCTACTTTCTCCATTCCTAGGTGGTGGCACAGGGTTTATGGTGAAAGGACAGATGGGTAGGTGATTGGGATTGGTTTATTGGTTTGGAAATTGGAGTTGGTTTGTGGACTTGGGTTGGTCTGTAAATAAATAGGGGGGTGTTTCCTTTTATTCCCTATCACAACAGCATATGTACACCTCTTATTCTCTGTTGCTACAACTATGGATACTGTCACAGATGATGCTTTATAACTCAATGTTGCAATGCAACAGGTTTTCACACTAGTGAGAGATAAACAAAGATGAACAAAAGACAGAATGGGATGAGTCCTTGCTAATAGCATAGTAATAGTGCTTAGCAAGTAGATGTTATAATTAATTAAAAATAGAGACACTTTACAGTACTTGGAGCTGAGCTCACAGCTAAGTATAAGAACACTATAGTACTGTAAAGGTAAATGGATAGAGTCCTTACTATAAATTGGAGCTAAGCTCACAGCTGTAGTTGATACTATGCAAGTAAGGTACAAGAAAAAGAAAAAAGAAAAACAAGGCATTACAAGGTGCCTAGGCAAGTGCCTTGTAACAGACAGAGGCATGTGCATGAAATCCATGTACATTGTGGCAAATAATGGTGCTGGTGTTGCAACTGTCAGAGGCAGCAAGACATTCCTAATCTGCCATAGTTGACATATATGGCATGTCTACACAAACCAGGCAACATCTTGTGGCAATTGAGGCCACCAGAAGCATTCACAAATTAACATGCATGTTGCATAAATACCATGATGACTGATATCATTGTGCACCAATTGCAGAATGGATAATCACTCCTCATAAAGGAGGACTGCTTTGTGCCAGACATGTGGGTCTTTCTGCCAGAGTCTACTTGTAACCACAAAAATTCAGTACAATAATGCATGAATCTAGTGTACTGTGTGTTTGAGCAGGCTATGGCAGACAGCAAAGAAGGCTAGTATTGAGTATAGCAGCATGGCTGCAGCAGTAAGTGAGAGGTGTGGACAGCAGGAGATTGCCACAACATATAAGAAGTAGTCAGTGTCTGAAGGATGACGACTGAGGAGATATAAGGTGAGGAGTACATCTTATATAGTGAAGGTATGTAAGGTTAGAGTGGAGAGAGGATCCTGAAGTACAAGGATACCTATATGTGTGAGGGACACACATCGTCCAGAGTGCAAGTGGAGTGGGAGTGGGGAAGAGTCTTGAGAAGTTATGGTGATGTAAGGAGTATGTAAATTGTAGGTACTAGTGAAAGGGAAAGGCCAAACAAAACGGTAGATAGACACATATGGAGATTTCAACACTGTGCATCATCAATATCAGCTGGATGCTGCAAATTATCAAGCCATGTGTGGATGGTGAGAAGTCACTCATCCTGCTGCAGCATGGCAGTGTTTCACAGGATTGACTCTTCTGGCATGTTTTTACCACTGAACAGGGGCACTGTATTGCTCTCTGCTGGAGACTCTGTGATGTTGTTAGCTAACATGATGAGGGATTGGGAATGTGTGAAGGCATGGGAAGGGGAGGTTAATATAGTGCATAAAACTGTAAAAATGGTCAATCCAGTCATCAAACTCCTCTTTGCCATCAACTTCAGGCTTATCACTAGACTGTGAAGGCTGCTGTGACAGTCCATCTGGACCATGCACCACACTGGGTATGTGCACAAGCACGAAGTGAAATGTGAGGATACCAATTGTCAGAACATACTTATTTTCCTTACATTTTATGACTTCTTTCAAATTTATCACTCAAGATATCTTATCAGATAACAGTAGATCTTATCACAATTATCTATGACTCATTGATCACTGATCGTCAGGCCAGTTACTATACATATTCTCACAGTCAATTATTGATGCTATGCAATGCTGTGCATTGCTTACTGATACTTCTCACACTTACTGTGCCCTCTACTTTGTATGCCTGCCCTATAGTGACAGCACATGGTCTGTGTGCCAATCTCTTCACTATATATACTGTACCTCTGTAACATGTATTCCCCCAGCTTTATACATCTGAGATATCCACTTACCAGTGTGACTTTATCTTAAGTGTATTGTCTCATACTCTGTCCATCCCTCCCTCTCATACTCTTGTGACCTCACTGCCTAGCATGTGCCTCACACCAATGATCCACCTATTGATACTTGCCAAGGGTGTGAGGTCTGGTTCAGTTAATGTTAACATGCCTCTGATGTACCAGGCATCAACTTCAACAAAGAGGTTTCTAATGCCTATGAGGTATAGTTCCAATACATGCAGAGCATGGAATCAGCTGTAGATCCCAAGTGTGGCTTGCAAAAAATGCAACTCTCAATCATTCAGTGCTATTGAACTAAAATGCATGAAATAATGATAATGTCATCTATTATTTTCCAGATCCTCCTGGCTAAGGATGAATCTGACCATTGTTATGAGGCACTTGCCTAGGCACCTCATAACAGTTTTCTTTTCCTTTCTTTAATTCTTTTTTCTTTTTTCTTACTTACTATTAGAGCATAGTCTTACTACAGCTGCATGTGATGCTGACACCATGTTGAAGCCAAACAACTGAAAAAGCTATAATAATAAAAATAAAAAAGGACAACTGTGCTTAGACTAGCAGATATCCCAGATACATTAGTAAGGTAATAGTAAGAGTGTGTGCATGCATAATACAGCAAATGATGACAAAGATGATGTATAAGCAGACAATAATCCCTAAGGGGACAGTGGCAGTAAGCATGGCTGCAGCAGAAAGTAAGTAGTCACAGACACAGTAGGTGTTACAAGGCACTTGCTTAGGCACCTCATAATGGACTTGTTTTTTCTTTTCTTTTCTTTTTCTTTTATCTTACTTACTATAAGTGTAGTATTAACTACAGTTATTGAGCTTAGCTCCAACTTATAGTAAGGACTTTAACTCTTTTCCTTTATAGTACTATAGTATTTACATACTAGAGTGTGAGCTTAGCTCCAAGTACAATAAAGCAACTTCTTCTCTTCTTTATCTTTCTTTATTCATTTACATTTACTTGCTAAGGACTATCACTATACAATTAGCAAGGACTCATCTTATTTTGTCTTTATTTGTTTTTGTTTATCTCTTGTTCATTTCACACTTGTGGCTACATTTACTTTAGCTTACTATGGATGCAACTTGGTCACATGATCCCATTGATTGCTGCACAATCATCATTGATCAGCAAACCTTATTTACATTTTCTATTCTTAGAATTCCAATTTTGTATAAGTAGTTGAAAGCCTGGTGGTCTTAAACCCCAGTCTTGTCAGTTTCACAATCTAGGGATTCTCCTACACTGCACTTGACCTAAGCCCACTACTCTCTCACTTCTAACTCTAAGAACTAAGCCTAAGACCTCTAGGTCACTAGGCATTGCTAAGACATCATAAGCTCATCACTCTGGATCCTTGTTTAGTCATCCTCTTCATCACTATCTCATTGATTCCATTCTTCTTCTTCATCATCAGGAACATTTACCAAGCACATCAACTACCTTGCTACCAGGGGTATAGTTATCACAAACTTTCCCTAGGACCATCCAATAGGCTGCTCTTAGCAGCTAGCTTGGGCCACAGGTGCCATGACACTGTGGATGCCTTCCATAAAGAAGGCCACATTGGATTCCATGCCACCACACTGCTGATGAAGTACCTGTGTACAAAAGGTTAGTGGCAACAGTCAAGTGGGCATCCAAATCATGTACCAAGAGGTGTGTTGCACCTGCCACCCATAATTGATTTGACACCTTGAGGAGCCCTTCACCCTGCAGTTGTTCATTGAGTGTTGCATGCTCAAATGTGTGCTGGTGCACAGTTGGAAGAGGTAGCAGCAAGGGAAGTGGCTCACAATATGGTAGATGATGTGGCAGGTGGCCAATAGTGTTGATGAAGCTTCACAATGGCCACTGATGGGGTTCCTTTATTGCAATCTATGGTTTATGGCAGGAGTGCCTGTGCCTTCACATTTGCTGTGCCCCAGTCCAAAAGTCAGTGGCTCTTTTCTTTTTTCCCTTTCTCATTCACCATTTTTCTTCTTTCCTTCCTTCTTGCCCTCCCCCACACTACTTCTCACATTTCTGTCTCTCTCAATAAAAATAATAATATAAAATATAAAATAAAATAAAATCCAATTTCTCATCTTTCTTCACTCTTTTTCTCTCTCTCTTGCCATCTATTCCAGAATTGTCACTCCTTTTTGCCATTCCATTTTCTGTCTCTCCACTCTATTTTGCCTTTCTGTTTTCTGTCTTTCCCTTTCATACTCTCCACCCCTCAAATAAAATTAAAAAAACCTCACCTCTTTTCCTTTTCCTCAAACATCTTTTCTTCCACCCCCTAATTTATCCATCATATCCCTTCTGCTGCACTCTGGTTTTACCTCCCTTTAGCTCATTCCTACCTCATTCCTACATTTTTCTTCTGTTGTGTTGTGCCCTGTTGTGCCCTGTCCCCACTCAGTCACATTCTACCCCTCTTTGCATGTTGGCTCCCCTGCATTTAGTGATGATTGGCCCATACCCACCTCACTGGTTCCATGCCTTGGTGTGCCTTGGTGAACATCTCTATACCCACCTGCCCACCCCTCTGATGCTCTGCCTCATCTGCTCATTTGTTTTCACCACCTGCACCTTCACCCCCACAAGTCATCCCTTCTGGCTGTGTCTTGCGTCTGACTGCATTGACTGCAGACAGTCACAATTTCAGTTGGGAGGAGGTGATGAGCATCATGTGTGTGTAGCATCAGAAAATGACCATCAGTGACATCAGGCAAATACAGTGACATCAACATGCCACATGTGATAATCATCCACAGCTGCATCAATTGTGCTATTGCTTTGGTGCCAGAACACAGGACTAGGTTCAGCTGATGAGGAGCAGGACTGATAGGCCAAAGCTTGGTCAAGGCCTGCCAAAGTAACCATGGAGTCACAGGTCATGAAGTCAGCATTTGGTGTGATCAGCACTTTTCCTTTTTCACTCATCCTTCATAGTATGGTACCTTGTTTGTCACATCCAGACTCTACTTCATTTCCAATCATCCCCATGATTGACCCTATGTTGTAAATTTTCTGTTTTGTTTTGTTGTGCTCCAGCCTTGGAGCTAGACTTGTATTTAGATGGCACATCATCCATTAGAAATGAATAGATTTCCCCCACCCACAATTTGTCTCCCCTCTCCCATCTGAGTCTCAAGGTGACAAAGTGCTTTCCACTCTTCCCTCCACATGCCTCACAGTCAAGAAAGTGCATGTACCTCATAGGTTGTGTTTATTATTGCATTGCATTATCCATTATCCCCATTGTCATGTTTACAGTGTCACATTTCCATTGCATGTTGAAATCAGAGCAATCACATTGCATGCTCAAGTTGAAGTGTCACAATATCTTCTATCCATGTCTACATGACAGGTGTTGTTCCTCTCCTTGTTTCATCCACTCTGTTTTGTACTACTTGCAGTATATGCAACATGCATGTGATTGCATAGTTTCTCACATGTGATTATATTTCTCACTATGCTGCATACATATAAATACCTACCATGTTTCCAATACCCTCCCTCAGTCATTTCCATTATTGAATGAGCATTCCACTATATATTTCTAAATCACATCTCCTCACCATTGCCCATTTGTGTCACATTATCATATTTCTCACTTTGAACTGCTAACTCTCTCTCCTTTGGTGTCTAGGGGATCTTACAGCTTGCACCCTTCAGCATCTGTTGTGGTCATAATTGTAGATTCCTCTCACACATGCCTGCAGCACATATCAACATCTAGGTGGTTGTCTGGTCACCTAGCCCCCATTCTGGGTTCTCATCAGTATTTGCCTGATGTCACTGATGGTCATTTTCCAATGCTATGCACATGCAATGCTCATCACCACACTCTTTGCAAGCAACCTCCTTCAACAACAGGATATAATTCTGAACAATAATGAAGGGAATAGGACACAAAAAGAATGTGCCTAATTGTATGGAAAATCACCCACTGCCTCTCCACATGCCAATACCATTAAAAACAACAACAACAACAACAACAACAACAACAACAACAACAACAACAACATCAATAACATCAACAGCAGCAGCAGCAGCAACAATAACAATGGACAAATCATAGCATATTCATGTCTCTGTTCACTTGAGATGACTGATTCTGCCCAACACTCTGACTGCATGGCACTGGCAGCATGAAACCTTAATGTCATAAATGGTGGTGGCAATGTAACACCTTCACCCTACTTGTCATTGCAAATCAAGTTGAGCAGGTTGACAGCCTCCATTTCCTTCAGAAATTTTGCATGTTAGTTGGTATGGATGTCTGAAGTGTCAATAACAAGATCTCCTGAATGAATAGAGGGTTCTTTGTCCTACCTGACTCATTATGCCAAGGAGGTGCATTTTGTTGGAATATTAATGCTTTTCATTCAGCTTCACTCTACACAAGCTAATACATGTCTCCATTACATCCTGCCTGACATATATGACCCACTTATATCACCACAATCATGTTCTCACAACACATTCCAACAACCTACTTTCCACTCTCCACTTAAACTCTATTCTATGCACACTACATAAGCCCACATCCCCACTTTCCAACACCCTTAGACATTTATATGATGTCTAACCATGTACTTTCACTCTGTAGCCTATGCTACACCACTTATCTGCTTGCTATTGCTGCAATCCAGACCACATTCTTCCTCTTTGTCAGTGTTGGCTCATTCCTGTGCAGACAGGTTATGGGCCCTGCCCAGCACAGAGTCAACACCATCACCACCCCCATCATCATCACCATAATTATCCTAGCAAACATTCCATCCACTAATGCCAGCCTGTCACTACCAAAAGTCACCATACCCCCACTCAATGGCAACTCCAATTACAAGAGGTGGTCATCCCTTGTCAAACATTCACTTATGGTTTTAGGGATTTCATATGCAATCAACAAAGGATGCCCAGCAACCATATATGAGAAGATAATTGATGACCCCAGAACAGCCACTAAACCAGAAGTATCACACCTCACCAACAATGTCCTCAATCAAGACAAAATAGACAAGTTCCAGGTCAACAACAGCACTGCCACAGCCTACCTCTCTTTATTCACCAGCCCAACTACTGACCATCACATATCTGATGACAAATCAGCACTCACAAACTGGAAAACACTGAAAAAGGAATATGGCACCCACAGTGATATGGCCACTTACCATACCCTACACCTTTTTCAAAAATTCTTGTTTACAGATGCCAAACCTTTTGCACAGCAGATGGAGGAGTTACAAGCCATGTACACAGAACTAAAGGAAGGTGGGAAAGTGGTGAGCAATAACAACCTCACACTCACAACACTTATGGGGCTCCCAGATCCATGGTCTACCACCATCACCACATTTCTCACCACCCAGTGCAACATGTTCAAAGTCACATATGACAACATCCACCATCTCATCACTGAAGAGTGCAACCACCAACAAGAAAACCCTAGCACACACATACTGTCTGTTGCCCAACACAATATGGCCACCAGTCTCACCTCCTGCAGAAAGGAAAAACTCAATCACTATAACTGCACAAACTGCAGACCCAGAGGTCACTCAGATGAGTTCTGTTGGGTACTGCACCTGGAGTTAAAGGAGGCAAGGACAAAGTCCTTAAATGCAGCTATGTCACAAACAATCCTATCCCCACCATTGCTGAACCATCTCCAATGACACACAGCCACAACCTCCTACCTTCCACCCCACACAAGCACCTCTTCATCTGCACCAATGAACCCATTCCAGCATGGCCATGCCATTCAGCTGTCTATCACCACCATGTCCTCAAACCCTTTCAACTTGGTCAATATTGCCACCACCCCTGGCTCAAGCTATGACCACCCAAAAGCCCTCTTCTGAGGGGAATACATGGGGACATATGGTGCAATGATTTGCACAACATTCATGGCCATCACACCCTTTTTCTTTTCTTTTATTATAGGTATACCCTGCTTCATAGCACACACATGCATTATATAATGCTACCTACAACTCCTTACACCTCACACGTCAGGACGTACTTATTTTTCTTTTCATTTTACAATTTCTTTCATCCTTATCACTCAAGATCTACTAGAGATATCTTATCTCATCTTATCAGATCATCAGTAGATCTTATCGTGATTATCTATGATTC
>QLPN01021781.1:0-13438 GCA_003314395.1 Albatrellus ellisii
ATTCCAGTAGGTTCCATTGTGGAGTGTTCTGACACTGAAGATATGGCCATCTTTCATGATGGTACATGAGCCATTTTTATATGTGATCCTGAAACCAAGACAGTCCAGTTTACTGACAGATAGAAAACATCCCAATGCTCCAGGAACATGCAACATATGGGAGAGGGAAAGCAATAAGAAATCACCATGGGGAAGGATATGTGTGTATATGCAGGATCCAGTACCAAGACATGCAATAGATGACCCATTTCCAACTGTGATGCTATGCAAAGGAGTTGTGATGTAATTGACTAGGTCTTCCTGAGGTGGTGTGATGTGATCAGTGCAGCCAGAGTCTAGCATCCAAGAGCTAGATTCTCCCAGGTGGATATTGAATGTGGAGGAGGAAGACATCACATGTATGCTAGCTTTGGCTTTTGCCCTTTTGGCATCTGCATTTTTGTCATGGTTTGTGATTGTGGTAAGTGATGAAATGCATGAAGAGTGGCATGGTGGTCCTCAGAACCTTAGCACTCCACTCAAGGAGGCCTGAAGGGAGATGGCAGGTAGAGCATGGGCAGAAGCCCAAGTAAAGCAAGAAGCAACATCATGATTGTGAAATAGCAATTGACAAGAAGTGTAGCCCAATCCATGATGAGGGAGAAGGGTAGGTAACTGACTATAGAGTAATGTCCCAGACCCAAACTATAAGTACCTAAGTGATGACATGGCAGTGTGCAGCGTGGCAGTCAACTAGGCCAGGTCACTCTACTCAAAGAGGACTAAAGGGCAATGGTGGGTAAAAGCTGGGCAACAGCCCAAGTAGAAGGAAAGCCAACATCAAGATTGCAAAGTAAATGTAGATAAGGAGTGTAGCGCTATCCATGATGAGGGGAGTGGGTAAGTAGCTGACTGAAGATCAATGTCCCTTTGTACAGTGCTTATATACTATAGGTGCTGGTGCACAGACCATGCTGATGTAAGTATGTGTTGGGCGCAGGTGCTGTGGCAAAGAGCAAATTGCATCAACACTAAGTACTTGGCACACAGACCAGGAGAGATAAGACCCTATGCATGTGCAGACCATGCATGACAGAGTGTGTAGGTAAGATAACACAAGGTAGTCATGTGGTATAGGAGCGCACAGTAAATGACCAAAAGGGAAAAATCAACAGTAAGGAGTGACCATAGTTCTTCAAAGATGAAATGGGTTTTTTGTGTTGAATTAGAGAGATAAGTGTGGAGGAGTTGAGAGATAGTGAGAAAAAGTGAAAGAGTTGGGGAATACATAATAGTGGCAGCCCCAAGTGAGATCACAGAGAGGAGAGTTCCACATATGACCCAGGCAGGGCCCATAACCTGTTGGCGACAGGCCATGTGCAGGAGGAGGATACAAATGTTCCTTTTTTTTTGATTGTAACTACAATCTACCTATAGTAATGTGTGTGTGTGAATGTATATGAGTGTATGTGCATGTATAGTATTGGAGACAAAAAAGGAAGGAGATGTTAGTCAACTTGTGAGAACATCAACATACTTTACCACTCCTCAGACATCTACTACTCTGTCTGAGTGAGTATTTCCTTCACTCCATCTTACTCCTTTCTCACTCTACCCTGCAGTGTATTTTCACCACATTGCCTCACTACTTGTGTGTTAATAACCACTTACTTGTGCTGCAGATGCTATCTGCCCATCTGTCCCTTATTGGGGTTGTTTACATGCTGCTCATCTTATACAACACTTTTGCCTGCCCAAACCTGCATGTACATTATGTACTTACTAAAATACCTACTTTTACACACATGCTGCCAGGGAGACAAGGCTCTGAGATGGAGCAACATACATATGCAACTACAGTATTTAAGGAGTCTGGGGTGTGCCCCTCCTCTCCAGTTACCTACAAGCTACCTACAAGCTACTAGTGACCACAACTACAAGACTGACCCTCACGCAGATACTGCACTACAAGCCCACCACTATCCATTTCACTTTGCTTTTTTTTTATGTTTGAATCTAGGAGCCCACCACTCTTCTCTTACACATCTCTTGTTGAAATCACAAACCGACGCATGTACTACTTACTATTTCCTTTTTAGGCAACTTGGCAGAAGCCGACACGCGCGCAAACTTTCGTCTCCTCTCCACAGAAGAACATATGATATCTACCTACTTTTTTGATCACTCTGCTACTATACAGTTCCAAGCCACAGGCAGTTTATCTAGCCTGTTTATGATACCTCACCTTTATTTCCCCTCAGTCCTCGTGTTGTTTTCGAGACTGAGTGCTTTTGTCCTTGTTCTTAGGATGCTTTTTGGTGTTTCTTGTGCAGAAGAACACCTGTTTCTATAACCTTTGTTATTGCAAAATCTCTAACTACACATATCTTTGAACTCGTACGGAAGCCCACAAGCCTCCATACAGCACCACCTGTGTGCCTCAGCGAAGCACGAGGGGCTCGAGGACTGGATCCAGTCCATTTTGTGGACATGCAAGAGGGCAGCACATCGTTCCGGGGCTCCGAATTATTCGTCACAGAAGTGAAAGAGGTCTGGTTCACCCAGTGCCACGGCGGTATGCCACACATTACTCTCCCGCTTACCTTTTCCTGTGCATCCCAAGCTGATGGACTTTCCAAATTTATTGGGCGGGACAGTGCGCGGTGCGAACGCACATTCGCTGGCTGAGGTCTCGCTGCGTCGAATGGGGCACGAAGCGACGCGCACACAGTGTGGCATCTTGTAGGACCACGCCACGTTACGGGTCAGATCGTCGGGGACCCTTCGGCGTTGGACTGTCACCGCAGCCTTCGTGCATGCGTATTGCTACGATCGACAACCACGATATATACGATCCTTTGAGCATCATTCCGAACAAGTATCACGATGTCGTGCAGCATGGCCTCGATGACATAAGCTCAATATATAGAGCACTAGCACAGGATTATCTGCTTCTGGAGATCCTTAACATCGGGGCAGTGCAGCTACTTGTGAAGGCCGGGGACTGATCCTACTAAATCTGCATACTATGCTAGTGGCCGTGTGCGACGTGCGTCATGATATGCCGAACATGTATATCGTGCCTGAGGAAAAACATGAACTTTTGGGGCAGGCCCACGTTGTTTGATTGCTGTGGTATGCTTATCCACTTCCATATAATTGGTAAACGATGAGACATCTGGATTGCCTCCTGGATGAAATGACACTTCAATGATGATCGCACGATGTACAGATTCGTCATAATGTAGCAGGAGTCGAAAGTCCGAACAGATGCGACACAGGAAGAGGACTTGGGAGACAACTCAGTAGGGTATGCTATAGCATAGTGGAGGACCTGAAAATGTATCTAAAAATGTATGTTTGCGTACTCAAACCATTTCTTGAGATCAAGTACAACGAGCCGGCGAGAATCCGGAACCAACCTGACAGTATCCCGCACAATAATTATGTTGGCGTTGAGTCCTGGATATGCAGGTCGGTATGTTGGTGGGACCCAGCACACTCGCCGGTCGCCTTCTCCTTGTCCTACCAGCCAGATCCAGCCATCCTCTCGCAACCTCAACAATCTCTCCAGAGAGGGTGGCACAAGGTCGTCTGCGGCACATGGCGGGCGATGCTGAGAGGGTATGTGGAAGATGCCGGCATCCGTGATGATGGATCTGTGGCAATCAAAGAAGGAGCAGAACATCGTGTGATGCGAGGTATGGGTATTGGATTCAAAGAGCAGTTGGACATTGTTGGTTGACCTTGCTGACGTCACATCCCAGACACGCACCATACCGCCCATTTGACTCGTCAGCAGCCGGGTCCCATCCGCAGCCCAGGCGAGGTGTGTGTAGCCCAGGCCCATGTCTGCGTCAGGACCTGACCCAATGTTAAGACTCTGCACGAGAACCTTTCCACCTGAGACAGCATCCAGCAAGCCAAAATGATACCTGCCCCCCCACGCGACCAAGTCGTTCTGTGGAGAAAACTCCACACGATAGATCCATTCCGGGACTTGTGACTGCCACCCACGGGTGCGGCTGTCCAAGTCCCAGAGCTCGGCGTGGCCCGGATCATCCGCATGCGCAAATATGATTTGTCTGCTGTCAGAACGGAATGAGACGTATGTGACACCATTTTTGGACGTGCTCTTGAGTCTGGCATATAGCTGGCCCGATTGCAGATCAAAGACGCGAATATCTGGGTCCGTCCATCTCCATAGCGTGAGGAACTTGTCATTCGGGGACATCGCCATGTATTGAGACGACTTTCCGAATGATCCACCGCGCTGCGTCCACATCAGCTTGTTTGACGCCACCATCCGAACTTCAATGGTCCCATCAGAGGAGCTGGTGGAGAAGATGGTCCCGAGTGGAGACAGAGCAAGGAAGGAGGTCAGGGGATCCTTGCGCGGTGACTCAGGGACATTCAAATCCCACAAACATAAGCTGCCGTCCCAAGATGCCGACGCCAAAAGTGATCGGTTGGGGGAACACTGTAGTGCCTCAACCCGGCGTGTCTGGTTTAAATACTCATAGATTCGCTTCCAAGACTGAGCATCCCAAACATCACAGTAGATATCGGATAATTGATTGCCAGGTCTGATGAGCAAGGTAACGGCGAGGTGAGCCGAGTCTGGTGAGAAGGACAGCGAATGTAGATTGGAGGTCTGGCGATGTCTATGTCTGATCGTCCTTTGTTTTGTCCATTTCTGTGCATCCCAAATCGTGAGATCTCCCTTCTCGGACAAATACCCGGCGAGCTTCTCGTCGGGTGAGACAGTAAAGGCTTCCAGCGTTCCCAGATGGTCATGCTGCTCGACGGGCGAAGCCGATTCAACGTCGAAGACTGTTATGGATCCGCCCCTCGACGCCACGACCAGCCGATTTAGGCTAATGAATGCCAAAGATATCACCTCTCCCTCCACTGTAAGCATCCTTCCGGGCCTTTCAGTGGCGTCCCTGGACCAGAGGTGGACCTTCCCGCAGACGTCTCCTGATGCCACACATGGACCATCCGCTGAGAATGCGATATGCGTAACTTGCGCCGTGTGTCCGGTATACGCGCCGACTTTCGAACCATTAGCCGCGTGCCAGATTCTGACACATTTATCGTGCGACTCATTATCTCCCGAACTTGAGGCAATGAGCTTCCCATCGGGCGAATACGTGACTGAACAAACAGGAAAACGGTCGCCTCTCATGACCACCAGAACAGCTCCAGTCTCGACGTTCCATAGCCAGACGGTCCCATCGGAAAAACCAGACACCAATCGTCCTCCATCTGGAGAAAAGGTGATGCAAGGAAAGTAACCAGGGGGTCCCTCCAGTACGCATACACATTGGCCCCATCCCTGCTCTCGTCCTTCCTTGACGTCGACGCCGGATGCCGATCTTGGCCCGTACACCTGTGATAATCGAGATTCGACAGGCAAAAAGGGGATGACATGGTGGTGAAGCTGCAAACATGCGACACTGATGCTGGGGAAGAATTCTCGCGTCATTCTCATGCAGTCATTCAGAAGGCTGAGAATTTCAATTGGGGGAGGCGCGACTTTCTGGTCCTTGAAAACATTGTTTATCAACTAACCTTGCGGACAAATTGAGATGTCTCACCTGCGCTACTATTCCGTGTGCCAACTGTAGTGCAGCGATCGCAGCATCCATTTCACCTAACAAGCTCATCACCTCCAGCCAGTTCAGCAATTGATTCGAGCAAAACCCTAGGAGGAGGTCCAGTATCGTATTGTGAATGTCACCGCTGGACAGGTGAGACGCCCAATGCCGACATGCGTACTGCACGTGGGCGGGAATAAAAGTTGCGATTCGCGTTGGTAGATCAACGACGTCTTGATTATAAAGCGATGCATCCCCGATCTTACATATATCTGGCGACAGCGTCTGTAGGACTCGTAGGCAGTGCTGAACAAGTAGTGTATGCTGATGCTGGGCGTTGACGAGGAAGTCAGCATCATCACATCGATCGCTGTCGATAAGAAAGTCATGGAACGAGGGGTGGATCAATTGAACAGAGCCACCTCCGGTGCCAGGGACGATCGCGACCGAGTGCAAGTTGCGAAGCGTCAAGCGCACCGTGCCCTCTTCCAGGCCCAGCAGAGCCTCCAGACTGTCGGGATCGAGCAGGTCAGAAAGTAGAACCACCGTGCCCAGTACCGTTTTAAGTATGACTCGCTGGTCTCTGGAAATCCTAGGAAACGCGTCATGCAGCACTTGTAAGTATAGCCTATCAAGATGTCGATGAGGAGAAGTCTCATCCGACGCAATGTATGGAGTGGATGTCACTATCGTCTTGGATTGCTAGCATTCTCGTCTTCAATAAAATTCGCAGCCGTCGCTGCAAAAATACATAGTCCACTTGACTGCTTGACCAATTGACTTATTTCGTCGCTCGACGGCCAGGACTTCAATTCAAAGGACTGTGCGATCTGCAAAAGCCTTTCCTCGAGGTACACGTGAATGTCCTTCTGTGAGATATCTAATGGGATACTATGCAGAGCCAGAGCACTAGTGTTGTTCATGAGACCCGTAGTACGAAATCCCTGTTCGACTTTTGTTACTGGTCGACTGGTGATGAAGATTTTGAGAGGAGAAAGACGGCTAGCGAATATCGAGAGAGCAGACAGGATGATCGACGTCGTATTTTCTTCCTTGCATTCATCTAAGGCATCGATGATGATGAGGCATGGCGGAAATCCCTGGTCGCACATCACAGCCTCCAATGGTTCTACAATTAGCTTCTCAAGTTGCATCGACGTAAAAGCAGAGTGCAGGTAAGGATTCTTGCGCATCGCTTTAGATACGTGCTTCTTGAAAGCAGGATTGAATGAGGAGAGTTGATATGCGGCGGTAGGGAAGATCAGATTTACATTGCTGCATTCAGCGTCGTCCCTAGAGCAGAAGAAGGACGCTCCAAGCTGTCCGGCTTGGTGATAGTGGAGAGCAATAGTTTGAGCGATCGTTGACTTGCCAGTCCCCGCCACGCCGTCCAGCCAGAAGATCTGACCCCTAGCATTCCCCCTCATCGGCAGAGTCTCTACCATCTCGAGATTCTCCACCTTGAACCAGGCATGTATTCTGTGAAGGATCTCCGTCCTTGTGTTTTTGGTGCATGACACTCGTTTTGTCCCTTGATCGAACCCTGCTGCGCTCGCAAGGCGTGGCATTGGTCCATCTTGGCTGCGCTTCAGTCCAATGTATATCAACACGAAAACATAGTACCTACCAGGATTAACCATCTATCGGCATTATCAGTAACATCGACAAGGCTGAGGGAGACGTTGGGATGACGCACCTGGCCGATAGCATGCACGTCTCGACGTGTGATCTCTCCCTCTACATGAACTGCGTTATTGATTTTGTTGAGACCGTCGCGTGTTTCAATTCGTGATTCCTAGGCGCGCATTGGGCGCGCAAGGACAGTCGTTGATGTGCCTAGACTGACCTGTATCCCTAACTCTATCATGATTGTACTCTCGAGCTGTGTCAAATTTTCAGCTGTAGCTCAATCACCAGCATGCGTTGGATACATACAAAGAAGCTGTCCAAGGACCACTTGAGCTTCTGCCGACAGGCCGCCACTTCAGCAGCATCTTTGTCTGCATTAAGAACGCGAGCAAATATCTGACGCTGTTTGATCTGCTGGAGGCTGTCAGTCATATCGACGATTGAGCTGCATGTCCCACATGGGCGTTAGACTTCATCGGCACAAACGCAACAGGAAATCAGAAGAAGTCACCTGGATAGGTTCTCTATGCGCTGACGGAGCGCCGGCGGACATGCTTCAGCATTCTTCAGCGTGCCCTGGAGCATGGTTGCGAGATTGGAGAACGACGTCTTTAAGTCTGCGATGTCGTCTGAGTTCTGCGCTTCTTTCTGTCGAGAAAAATGAACCGTTGCTGAGATACTGCAAGATTGAGAGCAAAAGCAAAAATACCGTACATCGAGTGCTTCCATAACTTTGAGAAGGCCCCGAGCCGCAATGTGCAGAGGAGGGTACGCCGAGGATGCTTGTACCACCAATTGCAGGATTGGTGTTAGATCCGAAGGTCGGGGCGTCGTGATGAGACCCTTGATTGTCTTGCGGAATGAGAATCTAGAATCGGAGGGGATTGTGGATGACATTGTCGTAGGACAGGTGAGACTACAGAGCGCAAAGGTGCTGGTCGCGGTATGGGTCTGGGGTAGGTCCTTGTCGATAGTTAAGAGGTGAATGTGTGTCGTCTTATAAAGGTGAGGGTGAGTTTTCCCGAATGCAGCGAATTATCACAACGTGTTGATGGATATCGGTGCGCACGCAAGATACAGAACAAGTTTTACAAAAGGTCATGAGTATGAACTTTGAGGTCCAGCAACTGATCGGTCACAGATTAGGTCCCTTCACGGCATACGACAAGCAAGCCTAAGAGCTTCGCGGTGCGAAGCTCACTGTCTGACCGCTTCTTGTCCGGCGCTAAAATCAATAACCCACTCAGTGTTACGATTTTCTTTTTTGTTTACTCATATCTACCAGCATACTGCGCCGCAGCATTATCTCTATTTACAAATCTATGCACAGTATCTCTGGAACATTCCATTCTACTATCTTTATCCCAGTAGAATACTCTGGAACCCGGGATTGTATCTATGTAAGCATTATACTATGATACAGAAGTCTCTAGCTTAGTTTCCTGTGTTATACATGTTGGAAAACATATATCTATCATACTGCTGAGCAGTTCCCCTTATATCTTCTTATCTACTTCCATCTTCATCTCATCTTATCTATGTCACATCTATATCTTATCTTTTTCATCTACATCTTGTTTATTGATCACTGTTTCTTTCTTCTTTCAGTTGTCTCTTTGTCTATATATTGTAGTGCTGCTATAGCTCTATCTCTGACATACTGCTGACATACTGTATCTTTGTTTCCCCACATCATTGTTGAAACTGGGCAGCACAGCAAGGGAAGCAAACACTGTTGAAACTAGGCAAGACAGCAAGCAGAGAGAAGACCATGTCATAAAAGAACTAGGCATCAAGCCCAGAACAGACTGAGATTGAGAGAGGAGTGTTAAGCCCATCAGAACAAGAGGAGAGGGCACAACTGCCATATCTGTAAGATAGAGAAGATGTGTACCAGATGGTAGAGGGTACACAGAAGACAGAGAGAGCTCAGCACATGCAGAAGTGCTAAGGTGAGGAGATAATGAGGTAAAGAAGATATAGTAAGAGCAAGATAGAGTTGAAGAGGAGCTCAAACCATAAAGAGAAAAGAAATACCAATAAGATGAGATAGAGATAAGTATACTTAATAAGTAAACAGTGTGATCAGCATCATAAGGTAATGAAAAAACCAACAATCATCACCTTCTCTAAATCTTTCTATTACCTGAAAGTGTCAGGATTGTCAAGCCTACGGCAGACATCCATAGTGCGAGACCACCGACTCCCGACGTATCCCTGCTCTCCTTTGGAGAGGCTTACTGGGAGCTGCCTTGGATCTAGGCCAAGGGATGAGAGGACTCAGCCATAGAAGAAGGGGATGAACCAGCTGTAACAAGCTGGGGTCTATTCATCTAGCTACCTATCTACTTATAGTACTAGAACATGCGCACAGACCAGGCGCAGTACTTAAGGGCAGGTCTACAGTAACCAGAAGCGCAGCAAGTGTGTGAGTACTGCTGACAGATGCACAGCATCTGTGGGAACAACCCTGAGAAGACTGAAATGACAGTAAGTAAGATATCTAACAAGATAAGATGTAAAAGATAAGATGAAGATATTATCTTATCAGATGATCTAAAGAGAAACAATAAAGAAAAGAAATAATAACGGTAGGGAATAAAGTCAGCGGTAGGAGTCTGACAGAAAGCATCTGTCTGTGCCCTCATGTCTGGCATCACCTCTTCAACTCTGGCTCTGCTCTGCTCATCCCTCCTCCTCACTCTGTACCCACCACCCACTATGTGGGTATCTATAATAAATCCCCTTGCTTTACTCTTCATCTTTATCACCTGCCTATGCATGCACTATCAATACAGTATCCTCCAGTCACTTTTCAAATCTCATCTGTTTTGTGTTGAGAATTGTGTGTGTACCACACATACTTCATTTGGCTTCCCAGACTCTACTACCATATATGTACTTATGACATACTATACATTGTTATGACATCTGCACTTCTCTTACTACCTCCTTGGACTTCACATAGCATGACCCACTCACTACCCTGGGATGGCATGTGTCCCTCCTACATATGGGCATCCTTGTATATGTGCAGGCTATGGAAGGCAACAGCAATGATGATATAGGTGAGTGACAGAATGTAGGAGACCCCTAGCATAACTAGGGAAGCAGGCAGTTGCATGACTGCAGCAAAGTAAGGTGAGTTGTGAGTGCAGTAGGCAACACAATGTGGTTCAAGTATGCTGCAGGGTTGTGGTAAGAGAGTATAGAGATAAGATAAGGGAAAATACCCACTCAGACTGTGTGGAAGACATCTGAGGAGCTGCAAGGTAATGTACCCATCTTATATAGTGCATGTAGGTAGTGTTGGGGTGGAGATTGTAGTAGTAAAGCACAACAGGAGGAGGGATGTGCATTGTCCTGGAGAAGTGAGTGGAGTGTGAAGTGCTCAGGCACTCGTCAGCAACCGGGTCCCATCCGCAGCCCAGGCGAGGTGTGTGTAGGTCTGTCCAGTGTCTGTGTCAGGACCTGACCCAACGTCAAGACTCTGCATGATAACCTTTCCGCCTGAGACAGCATCCAGCAAGCCAAAAAGATGCCCGCCCCCCCATGCGACCAAGTCGTTCTGTGGAGAAAACTCCACATTATGGATCCATCCTGGGACTTGTGATTGCCACACACGGGTGCGGCTGTCCAGATCCCAGAGCTCGGCGTGGCCCGGATCGTCCGCATGCGCAAATATGATGTGTCTGCTGTCGGAATGGAATGAGACATGGCTGATACCGTCTTTGGACGTGCTCTTGAGTCTGGCATATACCATTCCCGATTGCAAATCGAAGACGTGAACATCTGGGTCCGTCCATCTCCATAGCGCGAGGAACTTGTCATTTGGGGACATCGCCATGTATTGAGACGATTTTCCAGATGATCCACCACGCCGTGTCCATATCAGCTTGTTTGACGCCACCATTCGAACTTTAATGGTCCTGTCAGAGGAGCTGGTGGAAAAGATGGTCCCGAGTGGGGACAGAGCAAGATGGCCAATGACGGGATCCTTGCGCGGTGACTCGGGGACATTCAAATCCAATAAACATAAGGTGCCGTCCCAAGATGCCGATGCCAAAAGTGATCGGTTGGGGAAACACTGTAGCGCCTGAACTCGGCTTGCCCAATTTGAAAGCTCACGGATTCGCTTCCAAGTCTGAGCATCCCAAATATCACAGTAGATATCGGAGGGTTGGTCGTCGGGTCTGATGATGAGCAAGGTAACGGCGAGGTGAGCCGAGTCTGGTGAGAAGGACAGCGAATGTCGATCGAAGGACCGGCGATGTCTGGATCTGATTGTCCTTTGTTTTGTCCATTTCTGTGCATCCCAAACCGTAAGATCTCCCTTCTCGGACAAAGACCCGGCGAACTTCTCGTTGGGTGAGACAGCAAAGGCTTTCAGCTTTCCCAGATGGCCATGCTGTTCGACGCGCGAAGCCGATTCAACATCAAAGACTGTTATGGATCCAGGCCACGACGCCACGACCAGCCGATTTAGGCTAATGAATGCCAAAGATATCACCTCTCCCTCTACTGTAAGCACCCTTCCAGACCTTTCAGGGGCGTCCTTGGACCAGAGGTGGACCTTCCCGAGGACGTCTCCTGACGCTATACACGGACTATCCGCAGAGAACGCGATATGCATAACTCGTGCCGTGTGTCCAGTATACGCGCCAACTTGCAAACCAGTATCCGCGCGCCAGATTCTGACACATTTAGCGTGCGACCAGTTATCTCCTGAACTCGAAGCGATGAGCTTCCCATCGGGCGAATACGCGACTGAGCGAACAGGAAAATGGTCGCCTCTCATGACCACCAGAACAGCTCCAGTCTCGACGTTCCATAACCAGATGGTTCCATCGGAAAAACCAGACACCAATCGTCCTCCGTCCGGAGAAAAGGCAATGCAAGGAGAGCCACCACGAGGCCCCTCCAGTATGCATACACATCGGTCCCATGCTTGCTCCCGTCCTTCCTTGACGTCGACGCCAGATGCCGATCTTGGCCCGTACACCTGTGATAATCGAGATTCGACGGGCAAAAAGGGGATGATATGGTGGTGAAGCTGCAAACACGCAACACTGATGCTAGGGAAGAATTCCCGCGTCATTCTTGTGCAGTCATTCAGAAGGCTGAGAATTTCAATTGGGGGCGGTGTGACTGTCTGTTCCCAGAAAACATTGTTTATCAACTGACCTTGCAGACAAATTGAGACACCTTACCTGCTCTACTACTCTGTGTGCCGACTGTAGTGCAGCGATCGCAGCGTCCATTTCACCTAACAAGCTCATCACCTCCAGCCAGTTCAACAATTGATTTGAGCAAAACCCTAGGAGGAGGTCCAGTATCGTATTGTGAATGTCACCACTGGACAGGTGAGACGCCCAATGTCGACATGCGTACTGCACATGGGCGGGAATAAAAGTTGCAATTCGCGTTGGTAGATCAACGACGTCTTGATTATAAAGCGATGCATCCCCGATCTTACATATATCTGGCGACAGAGTCTGTAGGACTCGTAGACAGTGCTGAGCAAGTAGCGTATGCTGATGCTGGGCGTTGGCGAAGAAGTCAGCATCATTGCATCGATCGCCGTCGATAAGGAAGTCATGGAACGAGGGGTGGATCAATTGAACAGGGCCACCTCCTGCGCTGGGGACGATCACCACCGAGTGCAAGTTTCTAAGCGTCAATCGCACAGCACCCTCTTCCAGGTCCAGCAAAGCCTCTAGACCGTCGGGATCGAGTGGGTTAAAAAGTAGAACCACCGTTCCCAGTACTGTTTTGAGTGTGGTTCGCTGGTCACAGGAAATCCTAGGAAACGCGTCATGCAGCACTTGTAAGTACAGCCCATCAAGATGACGATGAGGGGAAGTCTCGGTCGACGTGATATATGGCGCGGACATCACGATCTCGAGCTGTCGTTTCGGGTTACTAGCATTCTCATCTTCAATGAAATTCGCAGTCGTCGCTGCAAAAATAAATAGTCCACTTGACTGCTTGACCAATTGACCAATTTCGTCGCTCGATGGCCAGGACTTCAATTCAAAGGACAGTGCAATTTGCGAAAGCCTGTCTTCGAGATACACACGAATGTCCTTCTGTGACATATCCAATGGGATACTGTGCAAGACCAGAGCACTAGTGTCGTTCATGAGACCTGTAGTGCGAAACCCCTTTTCGACCTTCGTTACTGGTCGACTGGTGATGAAGATTCTGAGAGGAGAAAGGCGGCTAGTGAA